>JAAMPD010000765.1:0-37204 GCA_025266255.1 Trissolcus basalis | reverse complement strand
ACTAATCTCTATGATAAATTATATATATTATCTAATATCGTGTCTGTATGGCCGAGATGGAATTATGCCATTATTCATTTTGAAAAGTTGACTTAAAAATGATCACAGCACTTCGATTCTATGAAACAACAATACTGCTTATTCAATTCGTAGAACCTCAAGAGTTTCGGAGATATATATATATATGTATATATATATATATGTAAGATTCTTATGGGACTAAGCTATTGTCACTGTATAGACCTATTGTCCACCGGTGCCAAGCTGTCTGGTATTATAGTGAATAGCATATCTTTACATTCACTTTAAATTTTTCTTTCTTTTATTATAAATGTTTTAAAAGACACCGGAATCCTTTGAAAAGATTTTTTTACAATGAACGTTTTTTTTTCTACCAGCATGATGAAAACGGTGGGCACAAAATAGTCACAGTTAAATGAAACATGCATCTCAAATAAGAGAATCAGTGGAGGAGTCCGATCAAGTTGAAAATAAATAAATAATTATTTCGCGAGTGGCACAAGTATCAAGTTGGAAATTCTTTTTTGTCACCGTGACTGTGGCGCACAATGATTTGTTAAGTTTTGCAGTGGGTATAAGGTAATGTGATAGTTTTTGAGATTCTATTCAGAAGAAAAGATCATTCATAGAAGAAAATTTCATTCAAAAAATTGTTGAATGAATGTGACCTGAACTTGTAATCTCTTTTTTTTTTTTTTTGAATGACAAATTTATTCTGTCTGAAATAAAACGGTATATCGATAAACGAACTTTTTACAGTTGATCAACTTTTTGCAAAATAATAATGGGGAAAAAAAATGATTAATCGTTTTTCAAATTGAAACAATTTTTTGTTTGTGGTACTTCAAATATACGGTCAGATACACATCCATAACGTTTTATTGATGACTTTAGTTAATTAAACGAGCATTGTAAAAGGTATTTATATTTCTTTCATAACTCAATCATGACTGAACGCCTATAATAAATAATGAAAGAATCCGCTGAGAGAATGCTATTTGAAAAATATGCTATTCAAAATTATAGTAGACAGCTTGGCACCGATCGACAATAGGCCTATACAATAATATTAGCTTAGTCCCGTTAAAACTCGCGGTATCCTGCTCAAAACTTCTGGAATTCGATATGAATCAAATGAGGTTATACATTATGTATTTCTCAATATTTTATTAATTTCACCAAGTTCACAGTTTTGCAACATCTCTCATCCCCGTGAATATTTTTCATCGAACGAATACAAACTCGAAAGTGCAATCTGTATTTAACAAAATGCGAGGAAAAAAAACTGTGTGCCGATAAATTTGTTTTACGGAAAGCGGACTGCACATTTTGCGAATAGTATAGTAAAATTAAACCGGAAAGCCGGAAAGGGTTGGTCGAGGCCGCTGTTTATATAATAGCAAAACAATACTAACGAAGACAAAATGCGAGATAAAAGGTCTACACATGATTGCAATCGATTATCCAATCACTCTACCACGTACATTGTATGAATTGACAGCAGAATAATTCTTCTATTCTCCATGCATGTTTAGTAAACAATGTCATTCGATGCATTTCACAGTAGTATTCGATAAAACGATAAAAGTGTTTCACCTGATGGACAACAACGAAGATTTAGATAAATAAATTAAACAGTTGGCATTAGTTGATAACAATGTAAAATTCAGTCTACGCTTTGACACTATTTGAGATGAACTCGTGTTCAACCTATACAATTGATCGTGTTCTATTTCACTCTATAATGAATCATAATTTTAATTCGAGAAAATAATAAATTTTGTATTTGGTCAACAATTATTTACATGAGTAGAAATAGTTTATTGAATATTATATGAAATATATTGTCCGACCACATGGTTTCTATGTCATATGAACAATGACATTAAAATGAGAAAATGGTAAAATTATGATGGTATTTGCAGAATAAATAATTACTTATTAATCGAAGAAATGTCGCATTACTTTCGAATCTTATAATAAAATACATTCAGTATATTATCAATACACTCTAACTAGAAGTGACAATGCAAAATAATCGAAATTAATGTAAAGGTGAGACTCCTTTGACCACATGGCTATATCTATCTGCCCAAAGAAAACAAGTTTATTTTAATTTTTCATATTGTACGTCACGTCTGGCTACTACAAAGGCGTTCCCACGAATAGCCGATGAGTTAGCAGGTACAATAAAAATATTGTTCTCCCTTTTTCTCAGTAGGGCTTATTTTTTTCGTTTTCTTCTATAAAGTCAAGTTTCTCTCTTTCGAATATCTTGATTTTTACATATGAATATGGTACATCTTTTATGCCATTTTGATTTCAATATGTACTTTCGGTTACTATCGGTTAGTCACAAAAATTAACCCCAACCTGAAATTCGCATCGAATTAAATCGAATTAAATAAAATAAATTACAATTAAAAAATGACAATTTTTGTAAACAAATGGAGAAACAATGTTCATCGATGTTCATTTTGGTTTGTAAAATATAGAATAAAGTATGTGGAATATAATTTGTAAGATCAGCATCTTGGATGGGCACAGTTTGCAATGTTCAAAAATCGCGACCATAAAGAAACGGAGTATCAAGCGGTCGGTAATAAAAGGAATAAACAAACTGTCAGAGAAGAGTAAAATTATTAGAACGTCCATTCAGGGATGCCATTTGGGCACTCTCTTCCTATGACTCTTTTCTTCGATATTTTTGTGAGCCATTGTTGGAATGTACTTGCGTATTTTTGTGATTGAAATGGACAAACTATGGCGATCAGTCAATGATGGGCATTGGCAAAATGTTCTTTTCGTATTTCTTTTAATCGTCTACGGTCACCGTACTCTTTCACCGCATTGTGAATCGCTCCTCATAACAAGCGTACAGCAACAATGTCAATGTCTTTTCTCCTACGCATAATACAGTCACCCTGGCATTCGTTTTGGCTCAGAATACGCGCACAATGCTGCACACAATACATCCAATGCCCTTAGAAAAATGACCTTTGTCACCCATAGTGCTTTTCTACCTCTCTCTTATTGCGACCTTTCTTACGTTTCTCCAACGTACCAGTTTACACCTCACTCTTAGTAACAAATCAGTGCAGAATCAATTTTTAAAAAATGAAAAAAAAAAAAAGAACAAGTTGAGAACTGAATTCGAATGTTATATGACAAATAACATTGTCTTAGCAATGTGCAGAAGTTCAACGTGCAAAATTTGTTTGCAGTTTGCAAAGATTCGAATTGGCATTATATATGTTGTAATAATAAACTATCGGCGAGACGAATGTTCCTATAAGCTATTACAATAGTAGCGGAATCATGTCAGCAACTCTGTCAGTGCGTAATGTAATTACTGCACGAAGCACGAGAGGTAGCTATGCTTATAATGGGCAATTGTACTTCTGAATAACAACACAATGTTGGATTCATTGCCGCTAACAACCACTGTCCAAATACGTCGCACGGGTCATGGAGCACAATATATGCTTTCCGAATCAGGTTCTCTTTATTGCCTCTGCGTCATTTGTAATTCCTCGATCTCAAAGGATCAAAGAATTCGAAGTCCAGTTTTGAAAGTGCGATCGCTTTCATGGCCTCCATCATTCTGACACCGGTTTCTTTTTAACGCCATAGAAGCAATCCCGATTTATCATAATAAGCTCATTATGAAAAGGTTCGGATTTAGAGGATCTCGCAAAAATGAAGCTGCGCTGTGTGTTGGTCAAATTTTATACTACGAAAAAAAAAATCGAATAGATCATAAACGTTGAATATTTATTTCCTTTTTCGATTGTTTTGTTCGTTCAAGGTGATTACAATCTCATCGCCTGAATTTTCACTAAGCTAATTCAGGTTTTTTTTTTTTTTTTTCATTCTTTTTTGCAACCACATTTTAATCAATTAAGATCTTGCTCAACAATTTGGATGAACAAAGTGTACCGCAGACGGAACACAATGATGCAAATCAGTGTGCAAAAAAAGACTCTGCAAACAGTGATAAATGAAACAAACTTCCATTGAATCGTTTAATTTAGGACATTGTGTAGAGCTCGTATCATAAGTTATAATCTGAAAAAGCACACAAAATCTGTGGTATGCACATAAGATTGTTGCCTGGCAGGAGGGATAAGGCACCAGGCTGTCTGCTGACGCTGGACCATTCAAAAAAACGTTTGGATTATTATTCGGAGTGTTCCGGAACTTTTTTTTTAACGACTGAATATATTTCTTTTGTCTGGTACATTAAAGCGGTCTACATTCATGGATCTCTCATATGTATATAATAATAGAACTAAAAAAAACCTGTTTTGCAACATACCTACCATCTTTCAAAGATTGGAATGCGCGGAGGTTGTGGAATGCCCACTCGAGCCCACCTGACCATAGATATAATATGAATTATAGCATATACTCGATGTCTACTTGACGAACTGATATTTCAGCTATTATCAACTCTAATCAACCCACTGTGATTCAATATTATTTCGTTTCTATTTTTCAAAGTACTCGTTTATCAATTTTTCATCCTATTTTTTTTCGCTTCAATTTCAAATCCAAACAATCTTGTCATTCTTTTCAATCAAAATTCACAATTCATCTTTGTAATTCTCCAGGAGTATCTAAAATTTCCAACATAATTCAGTCGTTATGTTTTCGATAAAAGTTAAAAACTCCAGAATGAAACATTATTTTTCATGTGTCACACGTCAAATGTAAAGTAGTCGTAATTCGACATACTTTATGAAAACGATTAATAGTTTGGAATCTTACTGATAAACCCCTAATGGATTACTGAAATCCAAACTCTTCAGTTATCGGAGCCTTCTAATGGGATGCCCAATTGTGCTTTTTATTAATAGATCCGATTTGAACGTAGCACTTCTCTCATGCATTACAAGAATTTTTACTGATGGATCTCTCGATAGTGAATGACAACTTATTTCTACCCAGGTGTAACTCAAGCCCAATCTAAAAAAGCAATGTCTCATGCGGTTTATTAATCAAACGACCAAACAAATATAGTTCGTTGGAGAAAAAAAATCAATAGTAACAAATTTGAACACAATGGAATTTGAATATTAATCAAAAGAGGTTCAATTGAATTGAAAATGTATTTATTTATAAAATAAGATGGGATGTGCGAGTTTGTGCATTTTGAATTGGAATATGATAATTGGACTTTGATATGATGATTTTTAGGCCCTTGGAATCAATTCCGGTAAATTGGTCAATTTCAATAAAATTAATCGAACACGCCATAGCGTATCGGTTACACAAGGCCCCCTCACGGAGGCAGGTATGTGATCTCCTTGGGTGAATAAATATTTTAGAGCATCTTATACAATTCGGTACAATAAACGCGCCGAACGCACCGGATGTTTCCCAATAATTTCATTTTATTTTTCCAGGGACATGATTCCTGTAGCCGGATGCGGCAATATTTGAACATCCTGCTGATGTGTTGTATGACATGCATCGGATCCAAGTCTTTGAGACAACAAGGAGAAGCCGAAGTTTTCATCCCGTGAATGGCAGGCGTGAAAATTTCTCACAATACTTGCCTAAAAACTGTTGATCAAGCGCATCATTAATGCGTGTTCCCTATACGATAATGCTGAATCAGCCATTACCGCTCTCGCGGGTAGCGTAATTTTCTATGCCATTGTTAGCATGCTATCACACCATTCTTTTGATATCCAAAAAAAAAAAAAAAGAAACGTGAAATGATAAAGAACAACAATCTGAGGCTAAAAACAGAAATACTAAATAGATACAAATACAAAAGATTAACGATTCAACCGAAATTGCCCGTCATTCGGTGCAATTAAAATAATCACTCGATTTTATGGCTTGCTGATGGAAATGTTTATTCCTACAGGGATTAATTGGAACACCTTTTTTCATTGTTCTCAAATGAAAAAATATTTTTGAACCTCAAAAGTGTCTACTAAATAATTTGTCATGATTTTCATGTTTGTTTACATCTCAATAGTGAACAAAACTATTTCATTCATTTCACTTTCATTATTTGCAATTATCAATAATGTGTATTATATTATTATATTAATTTTTAAGTTTCAAATTAGCTTTAAATTATGGATGTGTGTACATTAACAATTGTTGTCATTGAATTGCAATTTGATTTTTTGTATTTTGTTTAAATAATAAATCCTAGATGATTGTGGGTAAAAGATGGTGAAGAGAAAAAGTTGATGAACCGATGGGTGGTGGTATGCATTCACGCATTACACATTTATGTTTGGCGTTCAGGAGAAATTTGAAAACCGAAGCAGACGAGATACGTTGTTAAGGTAAAAAAAAAAAACGTCGGTGTACACAACTGTAGGTATTCCGATGTGTAAATAAAGTGGAATGAATGCACACATACGGATGAAAACAGTAATGCAGTAATTTTATAATACCATATTGTAATTATGCGCATTCCGCGCGATCCTAAAAATCTTCTCACCCCAATATACATCTCGGCTGAATATGCGTTCATTTTTCTTGCTCTTTTTAACATGCCCAGTGTGCTGCCGCGAGAGACTTTTTTATTCATCTGTCTCGCAACATGAAACAAAAGATTGTCAGTCACAGAATGTAATGTCTGCTACAGAATATCACCAATGTAGACGCCTATGCAGCAGCGCATTACTTACTAACGAGAGAAGACATGCGAACTGTGCGATATGGTATATCAATAATAACGTCGGCTTTATTCTCATTACATTTTTTTTTTTTTGTATGATAAATAAAAAGGCTCTTCTTTTCTTTTAAATTCAATCAAAAAGTGTTAATTTTTCTGAAATACGAACACATATTCAAACGTGAATTACAGGTCGCATTTTATTTTGCTCCGAATTACTTTTTTTTATTTTATTTCATTTTTTTTTCGGCCCACTTGAATAATGTGAATTGTAGCGGCAGTGACTTGTAAGTTTAAATACTCGTTTACACCATGAAAATGCTTTATTTTCTGAACTTGAGGCATTCTGTTTTCATTTATCTGTCGGATGAGAATTCCTTGCCAAGGTGTTGAAAAAAAGACTGTCTTAAGGGGTTTGTAAAACGAAACTTTCATCAACTAATGAAATTTTAAGATTGAAATAAAAAGAAATTATATATTTTTCGTGAAGTGCACGAAAATGAATGACGTCAAATGACATAATTGTGGTGATATATTAATTATATTATTTAAATGTAATGTAAATGAGAGTCGTGGTGCTTGAAATAAAAGGAGGAAAATATCCTGAGCGTCGTAGGTGTGCGCTTGGCTCTAATTAAGTAGATGCCTCGAAGCTGTTACGCGGTGATAGACAATGTTTACAGTTTCGCACCCTTGCAATGTAAATCTTCTGTACTAGTCATGGTGTGTTTCTTTCATTTCGCTTTATACCTTTGCTACTAACAGTGTGTCTTTCTGTTTGTTTCTTTCTCACTTATATTCCCTAGAGTTCAGTTTTCAGTTCTTCTATTTTAATATGGAGGTATTAACGCGCGCTTTAATTAAATGCACTTACAACTCATAATTCTCGAGATGAAGTGCAAGCTGATATATGAAAGTGAATTTTTCATTCCAGAAAGAGGGGTGATAAGAAAATACTCTCATTAATTTTATCTACTCACATTTTTTGCACAAAGGTATTAAAATAAATTTTTATTTCAAAATCAAATTTTGCAATACAAATATTTGAACTATAATAATACGATTGAAATGATTATTTATCAAAACAATGGTACTAATTTGACATGAGAGGACGAAATAAATCGATTTCATAAATTAAAAGGACTCTTGTTCACGTGACGAGAGAGAAAATTCAGAAATGGGCTGAATTAGTAATTAAAAAAAAATAAATAAGAATTTAAACACATGATTTATTCAGTATCCAATTACAAAGAAGGTGAAAAAAAGGCAAACATCAAAGAGAAGCAGAGTTATACTGATGCCAATTAGGAACAGTCAGCAGGCGACTTTTCGCTCTCTTAAGAGCTTAGTTGCACGTCCTCGTCTGCACTGTGAAGTTGTTCATATTTATCACACGAATTAATATTCAAAGATTTTTTTTTCCGCCAATTTTTCGCATTTGAATTTTTCCGCGGCCTCTTTGTGCTGAAATATCGCGCATATCTTGCACGATTTGTTTCATCGTTATGACGCGAATAAGGAACGTACAAACAGTGTGAAAATATATGGCCCCTTGAAAAAGTATAGATGTAGGAAAGCGCTCTAAAGGTGGCACTGCTAATTGGCATTGAAAAAAGGTGGCGACGATTAGCGGAGGCGCGTTCGCCGATGGTGTAGGTGCGCACTTCCAACTTGTTTTTATATACACAAAAATGAGTCACAAACGATCGGGCCTTTTGAGACTGTGTTCATAATTAGACATTTGTGTGTTTGACTGAAACTGAAATGTCATTTCGCGGCCTCCGCATAAGCAAAGGGTTCAAATGCGTGAAACGCTTTTTTGTTACGTAATACGAGCTTGGGATTAATTAATTAAACACGTTGGAAGTTTACGAATATTTACGCATAACAGTTTAATGGGCTGTTTGACGCAAAAGAAGTTTGTGTGTTGGAAACACGTGATTCGCCGCCGAAAGCACTAATGGCAAAGCGCGGAATGTTAGCACCCTCTTAAACGAACAATGCGCGCTGTAAGAGTCGTCAATGAGTAAAGCACGGTCACCCGCTATAGGTTATTAATTACTACTTAGTACGTGCTAATAAAAAAACCAGTCTTCAGCACAATTTTTCTTCTTCCTTTTTCTTTGTTCCTTTCCCCCTTACAAAAAAAAGTATATCCAAAAGTAAATGTTATTAAAACGTTTTTGTTAACATTCGAAAAATTATTTTTATGTTTATGTGAAATGTGTTTTCGTTTTCAGAACAGATCGAGTTCCCGGGTTCTATCAAGTTCTCAAGTTTTGGTAAGTACATTTTGAAAATATCTATACTTTTGTGATGAGCGTGATGAAATTTCAATCTGTACTCAGGTGCTCTCGAATAATCATCCACCAAGGGGCAGTAAAAATCGACGATGGTCTTTTCTCGAAACCATTCACCCAAAATATTGGTGAAAATAAAAAAATTAAATATAAATGTCAAAGTTGTTTGAAAATTTGTTTGTTGTTAACGGTACTGTATTTAAAACCAAAATGTTTGATTCTTGCGAAATGTTTGCAGAAAATTTGTTGAGCCGTTTCTTTGACTAATGGATACGAGTTGGGACGAAAAGAGAATTGCGGATTTGAAATGAAAGACTTATTCACAGGGCAGTGAATCTGTAGACCGGCGTGATTCAATCTCGCGTAAAATTGAATTATGTAATTCAGTGCCCTTGTAGGTTCTGTGGCTAACCCTAAAAAGTTCTTGATCCCTCGATCGGATGATCTGCAGATGCATCACAAGTGTCTCGCCATTGCTTTCAACATCATATCAAGGCAATCAATGTCCTGCTACATTACATCAAAATCTCGACAAAACGTTTTTTCTCAGACGACTATTCGATCGGTGAGTTGAATGAATTCACCTATGTGATCTCTTCTTTCATGGTTTTGTATACTTGGACCATGAGCAAAAGTGGTCAAAAATTTGAATACACGAATAATCGTCTTTTTACAAGATTATTTTCACAAATGTTCCTTACTTTTGAGGCAAAATATTTGATAACAATGTTAAACACAAATTATTAATAAAAAAAAATTAATTTGAATAAGTGACATGAATTTGATATAGATGAATTCGAAATTGACAAAGGGAAATTGATATTGCCACATTATATGATGCATGACAATGGTGTTATTTTTAACGGATCGGATCTTATTGAAAATACGTAGCTTTTCGTGGGATTAAAGTACCTATAAAACAAACCCCTGCGAAAATTAGAACAGCACAGCAACTGCATACAACAAGTACACACTTCAACCCCTTAATACTACACAATGTTCCTGTGAAACTAACACTGTGCATTACCATAACAATGCATAGATTAAAACAGGGAGAACACAGAAAGCGACTCTTACAGATAAATGGTGTCTGACACGTAGCACGGAGTTGGAAATGTTTAAACGTGGTCAATAGATCGCCCATTAACTTATTTTACATCAACTCGACGATATGAATGATGTATCGCTTTTTGTGTATAACATATTTTGTTTTACATTTCAATGACACCTTTTTTACGAATCAAGTTCAATTCAATCAAAATAAGGGAGGAATAAATGTTGCGGCGAAAGAAAACGTATGCTGCGTGGCAATACTTATGAAGATTAGAAAAGCCACCCTTCGAGACATTTTGTAAAGCCTCGACTTATTTGAATTTGAAATTTAAGTGAGTGCTCATCGTCACGACTCCGTTAGTGGATTGTCACCTAATCCAAAGTTTGTTTAAATTATGTAAGGCATCTCGGTTGAGACGTAAGAATTAAATTTAATTACGATCAAAATGAAAAGAGCCAAAATAGCACACCAACGCGCCTACCGGGTTTTTTTCTACCACTTTGGTGTCGCTAAATCAGCAAACACTCTCTGGAAGCGTGAAAATCTTTCGTGCGGTAGTCAAGCGACTTTTATTCCTCATCATGTCACCGCCCCTTTACGCTCGATTCAGCGAACTAATTGGCATTTACCCGTCGGGCACGTATTTCCGTCGTCAAGCATTCGAACTTCCGCGTCGCTCACTTCTAATGATTAATAAAAGGGTTCTCCCCTTAACGCAGTTAAAAGTAATGCGGTAGAGCTATACGCTTAGCCACTTAGACGACTGTAAAATGCAAATTTTAAATAAATAAAATCATCTCGAATAAATAAATCATATCAAATTATGAACACCGATTTTGTTGTCTTGATTTTTCGTTTTACAGCCAGAAGCTGGCCGAATTGAAACAAATTTTTCGCACACGCCCAATAACAATTGCAGTGAAAACAAAATTCAAAATCAACACAACTTGTATATTTGCAATGTCGATATATCGATTTGGAATGATATACAAGAGTTTATGATGAGTCGGTGAAAGTTTGACGAATTGGGTTTAACAAATTATTTTGGAGTGGACAAAGTAAACAGCCGGATGATACCAGAGGGATAATTATTCAGGTCTGTTTGTTAGACACTTGCTAGAATCGGGATTACTTTTAATGTTCGCCCGACTCTTTTAGACACCATTGATTAAGATTCCGCGCGTTGCTTCTTTCCACAAACGTTGACTCTTCATGTTTTCGATTTACATTTGAAATTGATTGAATTCTCATGCTGAGATGCTTAACGACATCGCCTTGACGAAATGTAAAGAAATCTCGTTTCCTGACATAAATCGCTGAAACTCGACGTTTAATTTGTACTAAGCGATCGCACTTCGCATAGTTATATACGACACTCATTTTGTCATGATACCCCACTTCAAAATTAATATCGCCGGATTCAATTCGCTTTTGATCGAATTACAAATTATGTCTTTTCTTCAGTTTGTTTTTGCTTATTCAGCGAGTTTCAGTTGATTGTATATCTCGAAGTAATTTCATTTACATGAGTAAATAATATTAATGAGTTTGCCAAATTGGATGGACAAGCACAATAAGAAGTCAGGTAGCAGTCCGCGTAACTACAGTCAACCTGTAGAAGTGGAAATAAACTTCGTGGTCTAATGTACATTACAATTCCCAAAATTGTTATTATAATATAACAATTTTAATGTCAAATTATATTATTTCAAAAGTTGTCTCTTATGAATGTACTTACTTAGAAAATAATGTTGAACAATATTTTTTCGACGATTCTGAGTCCAATGGATTATCAACAATAAAAAATGATTTCACAATAAGCAAATTCTTATGACTAAACTTTAAAAAGTGGATCAAGTGAAACAATAAAATCTATGAAAATAAAAATTTTAATTTTGTTTTAGATTGTACTTAAGAGTTTTACAATTGAAAGTTTAACAAAAAAATCCTTTAAAATATTGAAACTTCTATATTGAAGCAATTTCTTGTAACAAGTTCGTTTCAGCACCGGTTGAAATATTCAGACTTTGAACTTTGGGGATCAATTTTCGAATCTCCAATATTGTGACTTTTTGATGTCAAATTAATTTTTAATTTCCTGTATTTATTTGTGATACGTACATTGAAAATTTTTTCGATGCATTGGCATCATATTGTACTATAGGTTAGGTTCCAATGATATTCCGGACTTGTCATGTCAGACGTTCCAAGTTCGAAACGTCAACTGAAGAACTGAACCTAACCTATATGCTAACTCGGTCACGCCATCTGGGTGACAACAATTCGATGGCTTGGAAGGAGACAAACAATTTTCAAAATTTCGTGTATAAAATAACATTGAACATTTTTAAAACAGTTTTTTTTCTACCGAGCCATCGAATTGGTTAGCACAAATTAAATAATTTTAATATCAATATAAAAATAAAATTAATTTTGAGTTTAGGTTATTGAATTATTTTCTTTTTACTTTCATAAGTTTTGAGTAATAAATAAAAATTTACAAAAATAAGTGCAACAACCAGTCTGAAGTTGCTAATTTTTGCCCCTGGCGGTTATTTTTCCAGCACTACAATCGTTGTCGAGTTGGCGTAAAATACAAAAAAAAAATTAGTTTTCGTATTGTTTACAGCAAACTGGCCATTAATGTAGGAATCTTAACGAGGCCTGATTTCGACTAGCATCGGGGTTGTTAGTATCAAATATAATGGGGGTGAGTAAAAGTAACATGTACATCTAGACCAACTAAGTGTTATCATTTTTAAAATACAATGTCAAACGCACACGTCAATCTAAATTGATTTGCACCGACAATAGTAAGTTGGTTAAAAGGTATTATTTGCGGAGTTTGGCGTAGTGTAAGATTTACACATATAGTGTTATTTTGAAAGAGGGAAGTTTTGTGTGTAACCCCTCTTTCCACTGATTTGACCGAGGGTGGCTCAAGCGAAACAAAACATATTGTCCGAATTTAATTGTGGAGGGGAGAATTAGATATTCATACGTTATAACAAGTTCTACGATGCGACTAACAATGCAATATCGTGCGCACTAGTTTGCTGGGGGGATCGCACGTGCAACCCTTCCTAACTTTTTGAATAATTCATCTCGACAGGATTATTATCTATCAACACTCTAACAATACCGAACTTTTAATTTCAACCTCTTCATATAAGATTGTCCAAAAATGTTTCAGTATCACACCATCCAATCAACATTTTTCGATAAAACCCCGTCCTCCTTACAATACAGTTTATCTGAGATTGAATATCGTTCGTGTGTTTATCAATTAAATTTCTAATACTGGTTTCAGTAATTAGAATTTGACGTTATCGGGAACATGGATGGTATTCTCAAAAAGTTGTACAAAACGTCTTAAAAAATGCCTGAAAATGTGCACGGTAGATATTTTGAGTGTGATATAATAATGTCTTAAAAAACACGATTAAAAAAAAATCGGTCGTTTCATTCGCCTTGTTGTGCAGTTCTTAGAAATTTCTTAGTAGCTCATCAATGTATACATGCACACCCACATACACACACCTTGATAATTACCATTATGGGAATGCACCGCTCAACACAAGCGCTGACAAGTCCGTCGCACGCAAGTTCCGCTTTTTTGTCACACTTCAGTGGTGGAAAGTAACGCGGCATGAAACGTTAGCCAATCGTCAGCGTTCTTATCGTCTGATGGATTTGACTGGTTACCGCCTCTCGTACAAGCCCATTGGTTCCTTCCGTTTTCCACTCCGGTTGAGTCGCTCAATGGTGGGAGAAGTGTTTCGTTCCTGTCGCGATACGTGAAGTTAAACCGCGCATCACTGCGCACTTTCGCGAGACCGTGTCTTCAGTCAGGTTCATCCTTAATAGATATCCGCGAACCATTTTAATCCCAGATACATGAATTTGTTATTTATATCAAGTGCCATGTCTTCAGCTCATGTAAGTCATCGGTGATTTTGTTATCAGTGTTGGTGTCTGTTATGGATATTTGTGCAACACGAACAGTCAGATATGTTATTTCATCTAAACAACAGATGTTCCAGTGAATGACAATATTATTTATTAGTGGACGATTGCAATTATTCTCGATGTACACTTTGTGAGGTGTCAAATTGTTCGTGCGTTTTCATTTTGTATATATACAAACGACACACCATTCGAATCAAACTGAGACGTTCTTCGTCTCGAGAACGGCTGCAAAATTGACCTGGATATACATCAGCGATCCGCCGGCCACTATATAAGGTAAATAATGCTCGAGAGAAAAAGAGCCAATGCTGTGGGATACAATTTGATAAACGGCCTCGAGAGGACGGAAACATTTTTGCCTGCTACATTTTTCGTGTCAGCAATACCCTGTTATGAAGATGGTATTTTTCAATTTATGATCGGGACCAGACTATCAAAATGCGTTCATTCATCAGTATTTAACAACCGATTTTAATCAATTTTTTCTTTACAAATAGCTGTCAATACATAAATAATCGAGTGCAAAAGTGTTTGCTCTACATGTTCAATGGTCTTATTGTTATAAATATCAAAATATCTGACAACATTATTTTGATAAATCTGTTTGCGAAATTCTTACTCGAATGTCAAATGATTTATTAACTGCATCATATTGTTAAATTAATTAATTAAAAAGGACTGAAGTTTTTCTCTGTAATGGTTTTAACATTCTATATATGTTTGTTTAATGTTTTACAGTTAGAACAGTTAGACAGTATGACGTTTTGAAAATATTTGACAGGTTTGACAGTTGTCACGTGACAAGTTCGGCACATGGTCTCTGTCAAATTCATTTATGTTTTTGATTTCTGTCATTTATATTAATATGATTTTTCTGTATAATTATCAAAATATTATTTATTATGAATAATAATCAAATTATGAATCTTCAAAATAAATCTTTCATTTCTTAATACAATTTTTCAATGATTTAAATAATATAAATAATCATAATACTTATGTCATTATTTATAAACAAATATGCCTCGCAATTTGAATCCGGACTATAAAACTTCTATTGTTAAAATGTAATTTTCGGATTTTTAGATTCAGAGTCAAGGATATTTTTCCCAAGTACTAGAAACTCTTGTTTTGCAAAATTATAAACTTTTTGTTTGAATTTTACACTATCATTTTGAACAGTTTTTGTAAATATATAACGATCAATAAATATATATACAATATAAATAAAATTCTTCTTTGATTTGTTTTGAATTCTGTAGCGTCGGGAGAGTACGAGCATGGTGACAAAATTTAAATGCAAATTATACTTTATATGTGTTGTTTATTTTAATTCTGACAAACTGAAAAAACTTCATCAATATCATGTTTATAATAAGTTATTAATATTGATGAAATATTTTTGATCATTATATTAATGAAATTCAAAAAAAAAATTTTTTTTCGTATTTCAAAATATGCGACATAACATTTTTCAAATAGATACTATTAATCAACGATTCTTTTCGGATGATCAAAATGATAAACTTTTTGATTCGTGGAATAATTAATTAAACTCATAAGTTAGAATGCACATACGAGATTGTAGAAGGGGTGCTAAATTGCAAAAGTAAGTCTTAGGTACTTGAACTGGGGAGACATTTAGGGTAGAGTCGGTTCTCGGCAACACGCCGAGATCATTTAATGGTTTTGATACGATAAAGGGATAAGATTAATTTGTTCGTGAATCAAAAAGCATACGAATAAGCAATTATCACGCTACTTGTTGAAGACCCTTGTTGTCGGCGACGTGTGCTTTTTGCCCCCACCTCAAAATATAAAGAAAGTAAATACACTTAGTGCAATTTTGGTTGGTCGCGTGATTGAGGGCTGCCTGTATAGTTCACGATACTTATATTCTTATTATTTAACTGCAATCCGACGTACCAATTAATCGTACTGCGTGTGTACAACCGATCAAATGATTTGAAATTAGTTTTAAGATCAAACTTTTATTCGTATTTAATGAATCACAATTTTTAATTTGAATAACTCAATAATTTTCAAAACCTTCAAAATATATTCCAACAAATAATCTTTTAAACCATTTCATTTAAAAGTAATCAACTTTCACTGTTTATTCTTAAAAACAGTAAAAATTTTGTGTAGAAATTGCAAACAAATTTTATTGACTGTTTTAATGTAAATGTTTTTTTTTTGAAAAATGATTATTGGTATTTTTCAAATAATTTCTATTGGACAAGCCTATTAAATAATAATAACTACCTCTGCAAACTAGTATGTCGCCTAAACTTTTCTAAAGGACAAAAGATTTTAACGCTTGGGTGCTTATTTCGTGTCTGTGTTTGACATTTGAGACGACGATTCGAGAGATCGTTCTAAGCTTCGTGCAAACATAATGATTCTGACATCGCTTTTTACTGCATGTCAATTGCGCTGAGTCTTTCGCACACCTTCTACGAGTAGCTTATTTGAATGCAATAATGCCCTCCTTCCTTCTCATTATGATTTCCTATAGTTTGTTATTAATAAACCAGAACTCGTCAGCATCATTCGAATTTTAGAAAAAACTTAATTATTGCGATACACATTTTGATCAACACTTCTTAACAAATAATATAAATAAACATTAAAGTTATTCAATGTTTGCAAATTTTAATTTGCAAAATCATTTTCACCTTTATTTGAAGGTAGCCAATTCACTTTATCGTCTGCGCATCCAATGCAACTTCAGAGCAATAAAAGGAAACAAAATTAATGCTAAAAAATATGCGATTACCCTCACGATTTGCTTTATAAATGACTAAATTTTTGGATGATTATTATTAGTATTCCTGATATGCTTTTGTCGGATGTACAAAAGACTGAAAAGCCATACTTTATAGTGACACAGAAAAATATATCACAAAATGCTATAAATATAATATCTTGTACAATTTTTTTTCAGAGCCGGCGGAAATATATGTGACACTGCTTTTACGGATACATTACGTATGCAAAGCATGTCAAATACATCACCGACAGGTGGAGGAGGAGTTGGTCCAATGAGCGTAGCGTTGGGTAGTTCTTTGGCAGCGGCGGCAAAAAAAATGCAACCGGAACATATAAAGAGACCGATGAACGCCTTCATGGTGTGGTCTCGAATGCAACGCCGAAAAATAGCACATGAAAATCCCAAAATGCACAACAGTGAGATATCGAAAAGACTTGGTAAGTTTTAATTTATAATAAACAATTCAAGCCGTTCAATTAGATTTGTTAGATCCACCACATACTAATCTGACGAGTGCTGCCATCTAACAGCATCGCGAGAACTAACGACAATTTTGATTGTGCAGTGTTATATTTCATATGTCGTTGAATCACTATATCAAATAGACTGCAAATTCTTTTGGTAATCACAAATTGGACCATGAAATGATGAAAATTTTGAATATTTTTATCAGGGTATTAAGGAACAGCTAAGCATCAAGTTGATTAGACAAAGATTTCACATTGTAAATGTGTCATTACAGTTATTAATATTTCATTTCGAGAAGCAGCCAACACATTCGCGAACAGCATCCATAATGTAATGGCATTTCGAATGGCTTTGTTCTTTCGTTCTATTCACAGTATCGATCGTCGTAATTTCTCTTTCGTTTTTCTGCGAATAATTTTTTCTTTTCTTTTTTTTCGTTTTCTCACATCTGAATTCCTTTGTATATGATTGTAAAAGAAGGAATAAGTAGAAAAAGAGACGACAATATTGATAAAGATAAAAATAAAACATGAGAAGATGGAAGAATGTGAAGAAAGCTACGGACATTCATGAAAGCAATGGTGTTTGTAAAGCTAAACTGTGAAGACAAAGAAATAAAAAACACGCAAGAGGGCTTTTATTTTGATGAAACAGTTCTGCTGCTTTCCAAAATCCGTTCACATATTACATCATCACGCGCTGGAAGAGCAAGATATTCAGAAAGAGTTACGTGAACGGTTTTAAATTAGTTGTTATCTTTTCAATTCTCCGTTATTTGAATTAGTTTAATTCGTCTTTATGACAGCTTCAGATGTACCAAAAACTTTGGTTTGAAAAAAAATTGAAAGTAATTCTTTTATTTCCTTTAAAAATAAGACAATCAACAAAATCATTATGATCTCTATATTGTGGATTAATTAACAGCTATTGTATTTGTAAATAATATAAAATAAATGGTTTTGTGCTATGGAAAGTGCTGAAAAGCAAAAGCCATTATATTTTGAGCTCACTTGCCGTCTGCAAAATGTAAAAAGAGAAGGAAAATATACTGGAGAACGCACCTACTAATACTAACGACTTTTGACTTGCCTTTCTTTTGACGTGTACAGTGCTTCATTGTTTTGCCTAAATATGTCCGCCCTCTTAGACTTTTGTTCTTTTGCGTATTCTTGTTTTGTCTCCAATTTTTTAACCAATCGAAACTGTTAACATAATTAAAAAATCTCCTAGACTGAAAAAAATGCACTTCTTTGCTTACATGCTTTACGTTCTCTTTTACATTATTCACATTTTATTTTTATATTTTAATAACAAACTTTTCATTTTTTTTTGCTTAATAACGTTATTTTAATTTTTCAGATGTCGAGATACAAAGAGAGATATTTGGACACATTCTAGTGGATTTTATCAAAATATGACAATATAAGAATATTAAATTTTAAGGTAAAGAGCATTTGTTCATGTAATTTAATCTACATCTCTTAAATATATACATTTCAAGTTCTATTCTATTTGATGAAAATTGATCAACTTTGCTCATCAGAAGCGCAAAAGCATTCAATCTTAACAAACGTAATATAATAATGATTAAACAAAAGAATGTCCAACCATAAAAAACAAGTCTCTCGAAAAAAGTTCAATTTTAATTTTCATTTATAACATTTTAAAGTATCATTAATTTATTTTGTGAAATCAAATCGATAAAATAATTACAGGTATAGACAATAACCGTAAGGGCGACGATAAAAACTGATTAACAACATTTTCGAAACTTTTGCCAATAACTGCATTTGCTTTACAGCTTTACTCAGGAAAAGTCATTTTGATATACAAAATGAAGATAAGTTTCTGTTAAAGTATTAACACTGTTCAATGTGTACATATAAAATTGACTCTAAAATACAGAGTAATTTGACACTTTCAGTGGAAACTTACACTTTGACTGTATAATTACAATCCTGCATGTTTTCTTACAGCGCATTTGACATTTGACTGCTTTTATTTGCCATCCAATTAGTTACTATTTGCAAAACCTTGACACAAGATGTTAAGATGTTATTTTCTAAAGACTGAGTTCTTTTCACCAAGATGATTTGTTTCTAAGTATAATAATTATGGATATGATGCAATTTTTGTAATATAAAGGAACACGTCAACAAAATATGGCGTGGATCAGAAAATCGTGTAACCATAGACGAACGAATGAACTATTGAACGTTCTCTCAGACTTTGGTTTCGTTGGAACAATCATACAGTCAAGAATTAATTACCACTTATTGTAGAGTGGCAAACAAAGAGAGAAGCCCGGCATCTAGCGACGAACGGAATCATGAACAAAACTCGCCTCAACGATCCGACGCTATGCTGCAGAAAGTCGGAACAGACTACACGGAGTAACGTTGCCTAGGCTCCGGTGTACCGAGTGCTGAAACAATAAGCACAATGCTTGTGTTGTCGGCGCTCACAATGCTTGTGACGTCGACGATACCAGCGCAACGATTTCAGAATCAAGCTCAGTTATTTCTTCCGCTTGATCGATTGAATTTTATAAACTTATTCGCGCCACCTTGTACTTTTTTCAGGTTTTATCATCATTTGCAGTTTACATAATTTACTAACAACATTATTTGCCATTCCTTATTTCTTATTATTTGTTTTCTGAATTTTCTGAAACCCCTCTACCATTTTTAAATGTTAAAGAAACCAAAAAGCAAGCAGGAAGTTATATCAAATATCTTACTCTCACGGATGAAAATATATCTGCCAAAATATTTTTTATTTTATTATACTTATTGCCGCTTTTTATAAATTTTTTATATACAAAATATATTCTATTTTATATTTTATAAATTTATATAACGGAATTTATAAAAAAATATAAATTAAATATTATACTTGTTGCCGGAATATATTTTCTACACGAAAAATATATTTTGTTTATGTTTCAAAAATATATTTTCGTCCGTGCAGGTTGGTCTACGGAATTGTAGAAAAAGAATGGCCAAAAATTTGAAATTTTTTAATTTCGTCAAAATATTTGGATAGATTCTATAAAAAATGAAAAATTTAAAACTGTACAAATGTTACTATATTCTGATAAAGAACACTTTAATGATACTAATTTATCAAGCGAATAAAGCAATTTTTTATAAGAATTCTTTACTGAATTAAGAAGTAAAAGTTTCATGGAAAAGTTAATGATATAAAGTTCACATAATCTATAGAACAACGATGAAACACATCTTGAATGAAAATTCACGAGATATTGCGAATCTGTAAGGCCTCCATTCAGATAAACTTCGATAACTGTATTTTAAGTGATGCAGCACAGCGGATATACCGACGGTTTTTAATACTGCAAATTGACGATGACTGTTTTTACATGGAAATCAGATTTATCAGTTAGTTTTTCACGAGTGATTGAAACTTGTTTGGTCAATCGGATGTACTAATGGTAGATGTTTGTTTTTATTTTTTCAGGTGCAGAATGGAAACTTTTGAAGGAAGATGAAAAACGTCCATTTATTGATGAAGCGAAAAGATTGAGAGCTGTCCACATGAAACAGTATCCAGATTACAAATACCGGCCACGACGAAAACCAAAGTCATTAAGAAAGGAGGGGTATCCATACAGCATTCCATACCCTAGTGTTACCATGGACGCATTTCGAGCAGGTTTGTTTTCCGGTTTACACCTATGTTGTAAACAATTTTAATCTTTTTGCAATGTAAAAAATCGTACTGTCATGTTTGGAACAAATTAATTTAAATAACAGAAATCTTTCAAATTCTTTAAAGTCTATTATAATTCCTTCTAAAATAGGAACCAGTAAATTATCAGAATTAACATTTATTAACAAGTGATTTTTAATTACGAGACGTACTTGAATTCGATTCAGAATATAACCCCCCCTAAGACTCCCATCAGGGGTCTTTGCCCTCTGCCCCTTTTTAGCTTGTTGTGCGAAGCTCACTTGCTTCGCGAGATTTACTCGTATCGCAAGGTTGAATTCACAGTGACACTGTTGAAACTCTCTCCTTAAGCTCATAAAAGATAATAAGTATATCTTCATGTTTCAAAATGTTCAAGTCGAGGTTCAAGTTTTAATATGATTACCAACTCAATTTGAAATAGAAACGAACAATCAATGTTTCCAGAATTTTATAAAAATGACGTTAAATAAAATTGTGCAGCACCTGAATGATAAATATCTTTGAAGATGAAATCATGACGTATATTTTTTTTCCTTTTTTTTTTTCGTTAGACAATTGTAAGGTTAGTTGGTAAGACGAGCTGAAAACTATCTTGAAAAACATCTGCTGTACGTTATCAGTAAGATTTATCTTTTATGGAATTATCAATCCGGCTAGATTATAAGAACAGATGTTTCATTCGAATCAAGTAGAGATTCGTTTGCACCGTTAGTCCCCTTGGTTTACATAGATTTGTTTGACGTTCCATGTTCATTGTATTCTTTGTTTTCGCGTCGTTTTGGCTTACATAATCTTGGATCTCACTTCTCGAGGGGCTCGGCTTCTATTATCGTTTTCAATAGACTCTGTCAAAACCTATATCGATTTCAGAGACTGCAAATGAAACATCCTATAAACCACTCCGTCGATTGTTTTTTGAGTATTTCTTTTTCTACATTCCATTCGAATTCAAAAAAAAACATGATTTGCATTCAAACTGGTTATGCTTTCATTACAATTTTGCTTCAAAACAAGTGCACTCAAACAATCGAGAACAATTTTTATAATGCACAATTTGCCATTTGACCACACCTTTTGGTGAATCACGTTGGATACAAAAAACAAACATATATAATTATAAAAATGTACACGACTCGATAAAAAAACCCGAGGTACCAAATGGTGAAAATGATTGGCGTTAAAATTCACAAGATTTATGGCTCTGACGACCAGAGGATCAAGAACGTAAAATACATTCATACTTAAGGTCAAAACCTATACGCTCAAGTTATGAATACGAATATTACATATAATGTGAGCAACGTTATGGACCGCACTTCGTTAACACATTGTCTGCTTGTCAAAGTAACTGCACGAGTAATGTATCATTTAAAAAATATTAAACATCAAATTGTATTCACGAGTGTCATTTTATGACACACAACGTGTCTGGCAAACAACGTGATCAATATCTTTCAAAGTCTAAAACAATTACAAGACACTTTCATGAGCTTAACAAAATGTTAAATATCTATTACCGAATGACTCGAATGTGTATTTTCGTTAACTATTTAGAACATGAGAAACAAATCATTATCCATGATAGATTTGAATTTTAAACATCGATTTGTTTGATTTTTCACAGGAATGCCTCCAGGTACTATGGGACAAGCCGGTATGAGCTCTTATTATGCTCCAGCCGCTGCTTTTGGATCATTATCTGCAAGCATGGCTGCGGCCGCCGCTGCAGCAGCAACACAAAATGCGATGTCTGCCGGATTAGCTGCACCCACTCCAGTATGTGAAAAACGTGATTGATCAAATTAATTGTGTTAGCTGTAAAATCTGTTGAAATCATTTATCACTTGAATTATTATGAAAAATTCGAAGAAAACAAATCTTATCGTTTATTTTTATTTGTTACAGGTAGCAAATTCGATAGATGCAATGAAATACTCGTTAGAGGCTGACAAGTATCGCGCAGCGTACATGCCGCCGAGCACTTTAGCAATGAGTATGTACTCCGATCCGAAATACTTGGACACCAGCCCGAAGTCGTACTTGGATCGAACTTATTTCGACTCGGCCAAGGCGTACTTCGAACAGTCGAAACTTTACATGGATCAGAAGCCCATTATAACCGATTACAGTCGAACGTACGATTCAAACAAGATGTACGACGAATCTAGTCCGGGGGGCGCTGGCTCCATAAGCAGATCGCCCGTCACCGACTCGCCAGAAACCAATAAACAAGTCCCGGACGTTAAAATGGAGCAGGGATCCGGGGGAAGCTCAGCATCAACATCATCCACAGCCAGTCCGGGAATCGGTGGATTATCTGCGTACTATCCAAGCTCGGTTCAAGGCGGCGGCCTCTTAGCTACTCAGATGGGACAATACCCAGGGTATCAATCATCCTCAACTGCAGGGAACGAATTCCGACGGCCACTAGTTATTTTCTGACCCGAGAGAACTTGAATTAGTGATAATGCAGCATCTGCAATATGATTCTATTGTGATGAGAGTTATGCTCTGTACATGAGTTGTATACAATTTTATTTTTTTGTTGACGAATATTTTGTTTTAAAAAAGTATACTGTAACTGTCACATGGAATAGCAATCTCGAAAGCCATGTTTTTACAATAAAAACACTATGTCTCTGTGACTTTCCGTGAAAGCTCAGTCATTCTAACATCTCTTTGCCTATGCACCAGCCTCACTTTCTTAACCAATCACCCAATGCAACAAACTTGGTTCATGCAAAATAAAAATATCCTAACCCTTTTTTTTTTTTTTTTTTTGATTTGCTTAATATCAAAGTATAAATCTAAAAGTACTTACAATAATATTATCTAATTCCCAATTCGTTGACTCATCATTATCTCTCGAATGTAAATTTTTCAGTATTTTTTTCCTAGATCAAAAAATTATAATTTTATCAGAAGAGATCTACTTTATCGGTAAAAAAGTATCCAATGTTCTACTGTTTGTATTCGATCAGTGAGCGTTAACGAGATTTTTACACCTAAGAGGGTGTCAGAGGGTGTGAAAATCGATTAACGCCCCTCAAACATAAACGTTTCGCTGCAAGAGCCCTACTTTGCCAACACAAAATTGTCACCGTTGGTAAGAACATATACAGTTTTTGAAAAATAATTTCTTTTTTTTTGCAACAATAATAATTTTTTAATCCTTCATTTTTTTTACTTGTGAATAGCAAAAGCATGAATCTACATACCGATATAAAAAACAGTTATAATTAGAGAATCTAACTGTAACAGAATTATTAATAAGAGTATAAAAAAATTATTCTCAAGTTGACATTTGTGATAAGAGAGATCTCGGTGTTGAATGATGTCCCTGTGCAATAGTACTTATGCCATCGGTCAAACAACACACAACGTGTTTGAAAGCGTCTTTATCCGATCGATCAAACAAACATGATAAATTATGCAAAAACGCTGCTCGTAACGCAGCCCTGCTACACAAAAGATTTCCCTTTTTTTGCATTCTACTTCCCCCAAATGTGCTCCCGGAACAGCATTGAGGAATCGACAAAAACTGACATTGTAAAGACTGACTATTGTCATCCTCCAAGTAAAGATAGCGAACATTCTATTGTTGAGTTAGACACTCTGTTATTTCGTCGCATATTACTTTCAGTGTTTCTATATAAAATAAAGTCTCCCTGATATAAGCACTTCAATTAAGAAATCAATACAGATTTCTTTTCCTGATATACTTTCAAAAAGTTTTCAACGATGGGTTTTGATATCGCATTTTGTTCGCTCGGTGTTCATCGTTGGAATTACAAAAATAAGACAAAATTTATTGGACTTGATTGGTTTATTCAAATGGAAATGATGAAATGTGCGGATTTGAAATGATGGATCCTTGGCAAGAGCGGTGCTATTCATATTTTGGCTTTAGACATTATCAATTCATTATTGTAATGTGTTTATTATGTTAACGAATAAGTGCTTACGGTATCAAAAGCCGGGCTGACTAATGTATGCGCGATTTCATGAACAATATTGTACTTGTGGGATGATACAATGGCCAAAATAAATAATACTCCCCTTAAGTTTCTCGAGTCTTCTGTGTGACAAAAGCCCGGAGGAATCCTAAATATTTTTAGAATAATAGCATCAGGATAAAAAATATCACGTCCGATCAATTACTATTCATCCCAGTATGCAATTAAAACGATAGTCAAATAAAAGACAAACAAGCAAATGGTAAGTTACTTTTGATTCATTAATTTTACGAGTTACAGTCTTTCCGATCGGTATTTTGCAAACTAATATTTTTCACCCTCAGAGAATGTGCAATTTATTTCGATTCCATTGAAAATTCTGGAACATATCATTGACTCGGAGTAAAAAAGAATTTCGCATAGATTGAGTTTTTACACTTTGTACTTTATCTTCATTTAAGTCGTACATTTGCTCACTTTTCCTTTGCCACACAAAAGCAGTATTCCATATATTCAAAAATAGAATAAAGAAGGAATATGAATAGTAGAATAAATGAAAAAGAGAAAGAGAGACAGAAAATAGAGGTACGAAAAAAGAACGATACAATGCTTGCCTCTCCCGCAAGTCGACTTTCCTTGATACATCGCCATTGAGCTATTGTGCGCTTCCCAATGCCTGAACGAAAGACTCTAAGGGAAAAAATTCAATTCAGCTTTTAAATTATTTTCCCCTACCATGCTTTCGACCTCTAACACACCTCACGTTCTACTACCTTTTGGTCAGAAGACGTTGTTGTGTCGCCTATTCTGTTATTCACTAAATTCAAAGACGTCTTCGTCATCGTTACAAGCAACAAAAATTATTGATAATTTTTGCACGACTTTTAATGAATACAGAATGAGAACAAAATCATGTCATTATTTTCGATCATATACAATCAACATTTTCATCAGCAGCACGTTTCAATTTTAATTGCTTCCACTTATAATTGCTCAATTATTTATAATCAAATTTATTTTTCGTTCACTCGAATTCAAAAGATTCAACTTTTCAAGTTTAATTCGGCAAAACTTATTTTCTAACTAAAGATCAGTTGGCTTAGTGAAAATGTTTCTATCTCCACTTAAGAAATGTCATTCGTTAAATTGCTGCCTCTAACCATGTCAAATATGATTAAGAAAACAAAAAATTATTACTCTTTTACATTCGCATTAATTTTTATTATCATGTTTCGTATCATTCACGTTTCGATTTAATTGAAATGTAATCTTTTGATTTAAATGTCTTTTACTAACATCAAACCAAACAAACAAAATCAGACAAAAAAATCAATAAATGGATAAATTGTTATCTGATGAATTTACTTTTGATTGATTGTTTTTGCCTTCTGTTTAACATAACATGTATGAACAATAATTTTCTATTTGTTTCAAGTTTGTATGCATCAGTTATGATTATGTATTTCTAAATTCGAATCGTTCAATTCGCAGCAATTTCGTCATTGTCATTTACACAACTCCTTTCATTTGGTGAGTGGATTACATTGAGTAGAATAGACAGTATAAGAGAAATCAGTGTCTCTAATGTCTCCGTTGACTCTATACAGAGTTAACGTTCTTGTTATATAGCATGTTCACTATGCTCTTACAATGTAGCCGACGTACAGCTATTCATCGGTAGACAATACCCCGAACATAACGTAATAATAGTATGAGTGTTCTCTCCAACAATGATTAATGAAAGTAAAAGTATTGAAATTACTTCAATCAGGTAGGACAATAATTTGCAAAAATATCAAATTCAATTTCAGTACACATTTTTCATTTTTGAACTCAAAATTTTAGACATTCCAAATAACAAGATTCAAAACTTTAAGAATACAGAGAAAATTAATAGTTTATTATGTTGAAGTTCTTATTATTTTGTTAATTTTTTCGTAAATATTGGGTTCCTGATTCAAAAATTGGGCAATTAAATTTTTTTTTGTATTTTCCATATTCATGTTAAGTGCGCGACACTTGTGCCATCTCATGGAAGTTGGTACAAAATATCTGGAAGGGTGACAGTTTATCTGGTGACAGTCATTGCAAAAATCGATATAGAAACGCAACTCATGCATGCAGCACAAGGTAAGACAACTTTTAACGTGAGTCGATAACGGCAAACTGATGCACCAATGGAGCGTAAATTTTTCATCGTATAATTAATAAAAATTATTTGATGAAAGATATATAAAATTCAACAGAAAATTATATCAGTTTAAAAGAATAGAATTAAATGAGAATAAATTAGATTTTTGAGATATATTTTTGTGTCAGAAAAGTAAAAGCTTGTATAAAAATCAATATCAAATCTGTTGAAGTGTTTTTGTTTGACGTTTCAACTGCCACACTGCTTGTTCACAATTCAACGTTTTCGTCATAGTCATACTTATTCAATCTTTTTGATAATTTATAAATCATAACGCGAATCAAATATTTTTACAAGTACATACGAAGTGCAAAAACTGTAAACTTCAGTGTATGTGAAATAGAATTATAGAGTTATATAGAGTTTGTTTTATTAATTTATTATATAATCAAGTACAGTATCTGATGATAATGATTTAAACAAAGTTGGAAGCACTGCTTCTAACGTAACTTTTAACAAACAGCGATAAAAAGGAATTTTTTCATTTTTTCCAATTGTAATTGATATATCATGAATTGAAAAGTAGTTGACTAAACAAAGGCTCGATGTTAGTCATTGAGATAAACAAAAAATGCCATAGAACGTAAACCAAAAATGACGGGCAAGTTGCAAAAGTAACGAAATTGCTCATTGTTAGCTATGTACATTTGTTATATATCAATATAGACTTGGATGCACATAGCAAACTATGTGCACATCGACGTAAACGAGACGCATTGTTTGACGAGCACCATAGAACTTCTTCAGTAAATCATATTTCACTTTGTTTGGTCGTCCGGCCAATATTCTGAATTCAACTCACTTTGTGACACTGTCGCCATATCAAAATAGAACATGCCACAATAACTTATTCGAGCGAACAAAATAGGGTAGTATTTTATAGAATACCCGGAGTTACATACGATGAATACGTCAACGCAACGTAATATGTGACTAGAATATATAATGATCCTTCATTAACATCCAAGCTTTTCGAATAATAAACCAAAAATAACTGTTTAATACGAATTTATAACAAATGTTTCTTTGTCGATTTTTAAATTCACAATAAAGAACTTTTTATTACAATCTTAACATCTGTCAATTTGAATCTTTCATTATTAAACTGAACCGCTTACTACTTGTGTTGAAAAATAAAAAAGTTTTTAATCATTCTGTTTTCTTTTTTCAGTTGCAGTAGAGTAACAGTTGATACAGTCAGTCACAGACCGTCGGCAAGCAAATCTTTCACTTCAAAATATTATCTCATATTTTGCAAGCAACTTTGTGTATATCCATGCAAAAAGCACGAGTATTTTGTTTGAAGATATTTTTATTCAAAAATAAAATTAAATAAAATAAATGATTTCTTTAAAATATTCATATTCACTGAAAAGCGTTTACAAAATGTCCAAGTAGTTTTTTTTACAATAGGACAAGTATTTTATAATAAAACTTTTACGTAGTTAAAAACATTAAAGTTACAAAAAATAGTTCGACATTAATTGTCAGCGTAGAAATTTGTTGAATTAACTTTTTGAAATAATTGAACGACTTAATTTGCCGGTAAAACATTTTTGAGTCGCACAATTAATTTTTTATAAGAGCAAATAAAAAAGTAGAAGTGGCTAAACCAAATAAGAATACAGTATTAGATCGAGCGTGGCACGTTCATAGAGTAGATTGTTTCATTGATGAGCGGGCATTCAGACATCGAGGGATGACGAGAGCGACAGCGTTTATAACTCGCACCCTCTTTCAACTGTTGGGCGATGAATGGTATAATCAGTGGTCGCGTGGCACCCCAGTGCGTCTTCAGTGTTTCCCCGTCCACGCCTTTCCTATCATCAGATTCGGAGGCCTGTAACTATTCAAAAGTCACTTATATACGCTTCGCCTTTGCAGATATCGACACAGAGACTGCGGAAATCTATACATTTATACTGACTTATACCCGAAACATCTTATCACATCACAATTTTATAGTCCATTTTTCTGTAACCTCGAAATACCAATTTGTTCGCCTCCAAAATCTTAACACCGAAGAAGTATGGGGCTTATAATGGTACACATAAATCTGCGAAATGTTCTACGTTGCCTATTAAATCTACATGATAAACAATAAATATCTCTTTCAGAAGAATCAGATGAAATTTCGTTGGTCGTTTTCATCATTCAAGATTTTGTAGACGTTAATGTTTGTTTGTTTTTTTTTTTACCATTTCAAAAAGTCAAATGGAATTGCACTGATAAAGAAAACTGATCAACAGAGTTGATGAAAAAGGTGAGAAAGAGTAGAGAGAAAAACAAATAGATTACATAATAATAATTCGATTTGCAAACAAAAAGGAAATCATTTTCCAGCAAAGCTGGGTGTTTCAAAAATTTTGAATGTTTAATAAAAAAAGCAGTACCTATAGAGAACAATTTATTCAAGTTATAACTTAAATTTATTAGATTCAAATAATTTTTTCCCCCGGGTTTTTCTGAGTGTGCATACATTAAAATATGTTGTACCTCTAATTTGCAATACAGCACCTGTAATTATTTTTCGCACTTGAGAATCAACAAGATTTATGCACAGCTTGATAATTCGCAAACCGTTTAGCAAATTGAAAATCCGATAAGGGCGCGACGAAGCGCAAACAAAATTGTGATGGAGAGAAGTGGTTTTTTAGTGGACGAGAGCCTGACAACCTTTGAGGTATCAGAATGGTTTTGTCATGCTGTTTGAGATGTGTAATCAGCCAGAAGAATATAACCCTCCCTGAAAATATACTCTCAGAAACTAAACAGATCAGTTGCTACAAAGATTGCTTTACCATTTCACTGGTGAAATAATTCAAAATTTATTCTCAAATATAAACAATTGTTTTATATAATTTTTTTGTAAACTTAAATTTGATTAAAACATTTTTGAGGTCGCGCAAAAATTTTCAACCAGAAATGACAAACGCACATTTGTTTTGTGACATAATGACAATTTAGAATAATACAAAGGTTCGCCAATAGGTTTAAGATAATAATGTGAATGAAACGATGCATTTGAACGACATCAAATTCGTGACGCATAACAACACAGAACAAATCTGCGCACGCGGCAGTTCTTCCACCTGTTGCATAGCGTAATATCTCAACCCGCCATGTCTGAAAATCAACCAATAGTAACAATGTGTCAGAAACACTTAGTAGTGGGATTTGAATAGCGTGTCTGGTTGGTTCTCTGAAGTCACTTTCAACTCTCCCTTTACATTTTATCTCAACCCCGCTCGGGGTTACAGCAATTCTTACTTTACCTTCGCAATATCTCGTGAAGTCTCTGGGATGTCACTTTTGCTAAATCGCATTCACAAAATTATACCAAACATGTGTTGTTGTGCAATTAGACATTCGCGGTCAATCGTTTAATTTTCAATTTGTTAAGCGACAAAAATTAACCAACCTTGCTTTGGTCTTGGGTCAATACTCACAAAAGTTTCGTGATTCAAATTTCAAGTGTCCAGATTTGTTTATTAGTGTAAATATTCTTGTATGTGTTTCAACTACCTTGATGCGTTACAGTGTAAAATGATGAACTATGAAATGAGTGACTGTGTGAGTATGCTGATCTTAGTAAAAAAATTATTTTACTTTGGTTTCTATTTTTCTGTTGCTTTTTTCCCTAAACTATTGTCAAGTAATTGAGGTATTTTTTATTGTAAACAAAAAATTAACTTGCAGTTTGAGAAGTGAAAAGAAAAGACCTTTAAATTCATTATTAAAATATTATTATTATAAAATATACACATGTTTGTTTTGAAACTTGTTACAAAAACGAGTTCATCTATTTTTGAAACAAAATCAAAATAAGTTGATTCAATATGATACGACGGAAACATTCAAATTTACTTGTACATTTTGAAAGTAATTTTTACTCTCTATGCTTTCAATCAATTTCAAAATGTTAACATTGGTTCTTCTTAAAATTCAACCCCAAAAATGAGAATTTTAAATTGATGTAGTTGTTTACAATTTGTTAGCAGTATATCTTAGCATAGTATACTGCATAGTTTAATCTGTTAACTCATGCAGTAAATTTATATGTGAATATACTCGGACACGAATGACTGCATATGTAAGCATATGATTTTATGATGTAAACATCATAAAAGGTGATGAAAAATGACAGAAAATGAATATAAAATATTAATCACAAACATAAAAAAAATAACGATAGTCAAGTGAAGCAATGTCAAAAAATAGAATCCACGATCACGACGGGAACTCTGTTGTGGCAAAAAAAGAAATTTTCTCTGGCAAAATTTTTAACGTTAGATATGCAAAGAAAAATGATTCTATTGTAAAAATATAAACAGTATTTTCCAACTTACAAATGGGAAAAAATTATCCATATCTTTTTATTTTGCTTTCAGTTTGTCAAAATTCAGGCCGTCGAATGAAAGTATGAGATAAAGTTAGCTTTTACATTACATATCAGATAATCGGTTATTAACTTTATCGAAAATCAATCTATAAAAAATAGATAATGAAGCATAGATTTTAATTTGAAACAAGCAGAAGCATTCCTTGCATGATTGAGGTTTTTTAATTTAAATTTCTTTTGCTTTCAGTAAATCATTGCAATTAGAAAAAAACAATGACACCTTCAACATATCCTAACCTTGATTCAGCACAAGTGTGAACGTAAAAAAAATAAAAACTTTTGAAACAATGACTTCGAAGACTGTGCAAAATGAGCACGTCAAACGGCCAATGAACGCATTTATGGTATGGTCCAGAGGTCAACGAAGAAAAATGGCTCAAGAAAATCCAAAAATGCACAATTCTGAAATTTCCAAGAGATTGGGAGCTGAATGGAAACTGCTTTCTGAAACTGACAAACGACCATTCATCGACGAAGCAAAGCGACTGCGGTAAGCGTTACTTTCTATTTAGGTATTTATTTTTGTTTTGTTTTATAAACCTCTTTACGACCAATCGGAAATGCCGTTCTGATTGTTATACACATTTACAAACAATTCCCCAATGAGAATATAATTGCATCTCTTATAATTGAGATAAAAATATCATTGATACTTTTCAAATTCACTACATTCAAAATTGCTCCTTTTTTCAGTGACTACGAATAGAATTAATAAAATGAAATTTTTATTTTCCATCTAGAAAATAACGTTCTTTTTTTTAATAATTCGATGTTTATCACGAAGGAAATATGATAAAAAGTTCATTTGTGAGGAATCGTATAAACATGAAAAGCATATCAGCCGGCAAATGATGACTTTTATTCTGAAATAACGCAATCAATGTAAAGCTTCACATGAAGGGTCTTTTTATTACTCTGTCAGACTTCAAACCACAATTACGGACTAATTTGCATGATGTAGATAAGTATATTATTCGCGTATTAGGTTTACAGTGACTCTAGATTATCTTAATTCTTTACAATAAGGATTTAGGAAATTTGTTAAATTGTATTCCCCGTTATAACTATTCTTTATAAAAATATAATTGTCCCTCAATTTTGATTCTGATAACAGAAACGCAGTACAGAAAATTTGCTGCGCTTTTGAATAAAAATAAACATCTCACGATTTAGTTTAATTGAAGCCTTCAAAATGCTCAGTGTAGTTGGTCAATTAATACTTGGTCTGTAATTATAGTCTTGCTTTTTTGTGCTTATGTTAAGTTTGAGTGCCTTTTCCTGTAGCATTCAAAGTTTAACATTGATACAGAGCAGCCAATGAGAATAAATACCGAAGTACGTAATTATTTTGCGGAAAAAATGTTGAAAAGTATTCTCAGTGAGAATCCATTTTTATGAGATCGAAGAGCGCATAAAAAATTTCAATGATAAAGTCATATTCTCGTAGCTCGCTGGTATGCCACCAACATTTTGAAGCGGTCTCGTTGTCACTAGCCCTACGTAATCTGTCCGTTCATTCTGGGCGATTCACAATGTGGCCTCCGAGATAACAAATAAAGCCCTATTGTCGCAATTGTGAGGATTTAAAAGGATTTGCACTTGGCTCGCTCTGCTATTCCTGTCGCTCTCTTCTTACTTTTTACACACTTCTTTCACGCATACACATACACCGGATTTTTGATCCTTTCCTACTATGCATGTAGTCTTTTATTTTGATATTACACTGTAAAGTAAATGGAATTTAAAAATTGGATCTCTATAGTATTTACATAAATATTTGAGAATAATGTACGGTCGACGTTTCAAACTATTATTTGCTGTTAAATCTCTTGATTCTATATTCGTACAATTTCGAACGTACCCTCATTTTTTAATGAACACAATTTTTTTTTCTTCCAAATATGTAAATTGAATTGTGACAAAATTGTGTAATAGAAAATTGTGCCGGTCGCAAAATGACTTTCATTGTAATCATTTTGAGTAAACAAATCATCGCTTTATTTATTTGTGTACTGTTATCTAACAAGTAAGAAATATTGCGCGTTGTGTACAGAAGATGTGAATTTTGAAGATTACGCTGAATTATTGTAAAAGCTTTACTAATGTTTATGCTGATTTACGTATTGTGATATCTACCAGGATACATAGTCCGGGAATTATTATTCTGTTTCTCTTCTACGTTATTCCGCAGCCAGTAAACTTTTAGCGCCATGATACTATATCCTATCCATAATTGAATAATCTACTAATCAGTAAACAACATTTGTTTATTCGTCAATTTTATCTTCCTCGAGCTTCTCCTATTATAATCCTCCTCGTAATTTTTAAAGTAAACCACACACATATTACAACACATCTTGCAATGCAAATTATTATATTTTAATGTTGTACAATAATGTTCCATACTTTTTACAGGATTATCATCCTGTAATTTTTTTTTGTAGTGTTCAAAGTCATACTATGAACAAAATTAGAAAACGAACAGTTTTGATATGCCGTCGGTTGAGCGCGATCGCCTCAGCTATGTCGATAACAACGTGTTTATTGTTGAATCAAAATTTGTACTGAATTTTGTTTTGGGGCGTGATGTATATTCACGCGACGGCTTTTTGTGTTACAGAGCGTTACACATGAAAGAGCATCCAGAATATAAGTACAGGCCGCGACGAAAACCTAAGTCTCTAGTCAAAAAAGAGAACAAATTTGGATTTACATTGTCTCCATTGAACATTACGACTAATGATACTTTAACTACAATTTCTCGAAGTCTGATACCTTCGTTGACACCGTCTGTCAACCACCCGATTATCAACCAGGACGATTTTAAAATACCGAGGTTATTTCACACATTTCCCTATCATATGTATCCGCTACAACACAAAATAAACGAAGATCTCAACGGGGGGAAAATTGCAGCAGATCTGGCAATACAGGTAATATCTCCTAACAACTTTTTTAACTCATATCCAAACATGTTTATATTCGATCACAAAAGTAGTTTTCACATGACATTCATATGAAGAAAAGAAATTGACATTCACTGGAATAAATAATGTTAAAAAAGTGTTTGTAAATATTAAAAAAAAATGTTTTAAAAACGTAAATGTAAATAAATGTGAAAAAAAATGTTTAAAAAAACATATTCAACATTTATGTTGGAAAACATTTCACAATGTTTTCCATAATAGCAAAATAGGTGAACATTTCAAATGTTTTTTTTTTTAACATTTTTCAAGAAGATTATTTTCTGCACCGTTGAATATTAAATCGTCTGGAACAACTATGCTTTTGAAATAAATAAAAAATGTGTTGTTCTTTGTTTGTGTCGTTCCAGGCGATATACAGCTCCGGAGGAAACATCTACACTCAACAATCTATATCTTGGCCGACATTGTCAAATTCAAACTACATTCAATCGAATTGCGGTTGCCCAAGTCCGTCCAAAGACTTAAAGAAACCTAACATATTTCTAGAAAAGTCATCAGACAGCGGATCGTTCCCGAATCTCATTAAATCGGAGGACGAATGCTTCGTCCCAAACGTATCAGATGTAATTGTTAATGATAATGTCGACCGAAAAAAATGCAGCGGACTCGTGTCTCCAGAACGACAAAACACGGACGATAAAATTGATGATCGATACACCGCTTCATCGCCATTTTTGGAGAAACTTTATACCACCAGTTGTCCCACGAGCGTCTCAAATATGTGCGCAAATAGCGAGATCAATTCATTCTCGGTCCAACGACTAACAAGCAAGTGTAATAGTTCATCGCGTAGCCATATTATATGAAAACCACTTCCGGTTCTCCCGGATATCAATTTTCGGGGGAACCTGGCCTCTGGCTGGCCGAATCCGGATTGGTGGCGGGTAGCACCCATGATTTCACCAAATCAAAGAATCGCTAGTGGTTTGCAACCAACTGTTAACTCCACTTTTGCAAATATGTTTAGATCTGAAGACTCGGAAACCAAGGATAGTCGTCTGTCGCTATCCCCAAGATCGTCCTCAATCTCTAGTGCTCAATAAAACTAACACAACTTTGCACTAACGAAAAAAAAAACAAAAATTGTAAAACTTGTTTCTCATAGCGGGAAATATTCGCGCAGGTCATGACGGGCAAACAAGGGAGATGAAGTACACCTTTTGTTGATGAAGAAATTACAATGTGTGAGCCAAAATACGAGTAGTATCTTGTTTTGTTAGAACAAAATATGTAGAGTAGTCTGTGTATATATGTTGAAGGTTTTTTATGGACTGATTTAAGTTAATTCAAATTGTATTATTAAGGAAAAAAAATGAGATAGCATAGTACTCCGCTATTTGGAATAGAATATGGAAATGGAATGGATATCCCGCAGGTATGCAGTGAACATTGTTAACGTATTTGATAAAAATTGTACCCCATGTGAATGCATTTCTGAAATAAATTTACTATCCAAACTCATCAGTATCTCCGAGGTGTAAACATTTTCTCTCTTAATACAAAGCTCTTTACGTTATTTATTTTTTTTTTTTAACTAAAATAAACTTGTATAATCTTCAATATTGTATGTTTGTTTTATATTCCTGATTCAATGTCAGTTCCATAACCTGAACAAGTCATCCGATTTATCTTGCGTTCAATGATCAGGAATGATTGCATGATGGCAAGCGTAAATCGTAACAATCTGTTATAATCGAGTGATGATTTCAGAATGATTATTTTTTTGCTCTCAGTGTACGCTGTACATAAGATGCTTTGTAACCGGTTTCTTGTATATAATATAAAATTGTTTACATCAATAAAGGAATAAAACGAAGATTCATCTTCAATAAATTTGTCTGCATTTCAATTACTTGACTTTTCGTTTGGTTATTACCTATTTTACTTGAAACAATGGTAAGTCAACAAAAAGAATGATATTTTTGCACGAAAAAAAAAAAAGGTTACAAAGAGATTGCTTCTCAAAATGGCCAAGCTAAATTAAATTTATGATTAAATATTGTCATATCTTTGAAAGTAGTATAAAAATTATAATCTATCAAAAAAATCCAGTAAGACCAATTGTGATAATAAGTAGAAGATGAAGAGCGTGAAAGTTGCAGCAAAGAAAGGTCTTTATACCCTCCGTGTTTCATTTCTGATAACGTCGTGGAAACGCTGTGCCACAGGAACATTATCACAGCTGCAAAAGAGTCTTTCTTCCCCCATAAAGGCAATCACGTTTTCTCCCAGCTAAGATAACGAAAGAATACGACACCGAATTGTGTCTATATATTTATACATACTTATATACAGACGTATGTTAATGTATTGTAGCTTTGAATAGTTTTATATCTTCTATTATGTAGATTTTTTCATTCATGAAATGAAACCCTTCATCATCATTTTTTGATTACAATTGGAAACAATTTTTTTTTTTTTCAATTTAACGATTATTTATTCGAATACAAGTTGATGTAGGTTTATAAATATTTTTTATTTTTGAGATTATAATAATAACTAAGTCTGACAGCGAATCGTTTATACCCCATAGAGGAAGCAGCACATGGTTTATATATCAGAAGTGTGAAACGTATACAGTATGGTGACCATTTGTTTTGCTAAAACGATCTAGATGAAAAGAAGCAGTTCTGAGGATTGATTGTTNACCCACTGTCATAAAGACGACGAGAGTCGACAACCTGGAATTCGGATGACTAGATGTTCTGTCTCTTATACACATC
>JAAMPD010000764.1:37261-67124 GCA_025266255.1 Trissolcus basalis | reverse complement strand
AGGAAAGGAAAAAGAAGAAAAATCTTAAAAACAGTGAAACAAGAGATTGCTATTTAATCTTTTATTTAAAAATTAATACTTATAAATACACCATTCTTTGTGTTAAGTAATATTCTTACAATTTTCCATTAAACGTCAAAAGGCTGTTCGCAGGTTCCAAAATATTGAATTTGAAGATCTAGAAATCAACGTGTCAATTATTTATTTTTGGAATATCAAAATATGTATATGTTCGGAATAATAATGAGAAAAAATCATTACCTCTATTAGTGTTGTATTTTGCACAGAGAAAATCGCACAAGTTGCCATAAGTCTTATTATCAGTTCCACAATAAGGTAAGAATTCTCTAGTACATATACAGGTTTTCGGCTTACTTATCAAATTTAATTTAGTTTCAAGTTTGTCAGTGCATTCGCCGAGATACAGGATGCGTAAATCTAGAAATATAATTTTGAAGGTTAAATGACAAATTTTTTTATAAAAAACAATATCAAAATCAAAAATAGAATATTTTTACCTCGGTTTACTGATTTTTGTAATTTGTATTCACATATAGTCCGATAAGTTATTCCATTATTAGCGCAGACGGAGTAGTTTCCGTTTGAACAATGTTCTTTCAAATCGCTAGGATAAGCCATTGCACAGGCTACCAAAATTGAGACTATGAAAACTTTCATGGTAAACTAAAAAAATTTTGTTCTTTGTATTAGCATATTAGACAAGAAAAAGTTCATCAATTGATAATTTCATCAATAATATATTGAATTTTTCTCATTTTACTACTTACATTTTAAGAGATTTTTAGATATCTAACAATATCGAGATCTTCGTTGTTTCGTTCTTATTGATGAACTGATGTCAAACTTAAGTGTTTGGTAGTATTTATATGATCGTTATTGTTTATCATAATATCTATTACACTAATGTACTGGTTCAAATTGCGGAGCATTTTTTTAGTTGTTTAATTTAGTGGGTAATTCCAGTAAATGAATAATTAAATACTTTATGAAATAAATAAAATTTCCAATCTGTTAATTATTTACGACGATAAACTAAAATAAATGGGTTTTTCTGAATAGAAGTATTGGTCATTTTATGTATTTTTCCAGTTGTAGAATATGGAAATCATCACCCAAAGCAGTGACAATACAACGGTTTTATATATGTACTGGGACAACCATTGTAACAAATAGACAAATATTTGTCTTCTAAAAATATGCTATAACGTGAAAAGAAAAGGAAAGTAATTTCATGTCTACCTTGCATCAATAAATGTCGCGGTGAATCAAACAAAATAATAAATTATAACAAGAGTTATAATTTTCATTGAAATTATTATTTCGATTATCAATTTTTGTTATTTTATAAAAATATACTTTCAGATATGCAATGAAAAAAACCTTAGTTATCTAAAAAAAATAGCTGCTTATTTTTATGGTAATGTTAAAAAACAGCATTTTAAACAACATAGGTGATAAGTACATTTTTTCAGGTAAAAGGAAGTTTAACTTCTTAGAATTATCAATTTTTTCTGCGGTAATATCCAAAATAACTCATGACTTATAGTGATTTATTTAAGTTAAAAAGAAATCATTTTGTGAAATTTCACATTAATTTGTTGTTTGAATGTATGAGGATATTTGGTCAGCCGGGGTTTACGTTTGAAAAAACGAGTTTGGATAGAATAATAATTCTTAATAAAATTAAGCCAAAGTTGACCTAGCAAATGGTTAATTGTTAGACTATTACTGAATTGTTGTAGTTTTATAGGAACTCATTTTTTCAAACTTAACAAGGGATGAACAATCACTTTAAGGTAGAACGATCTATTGTTCGAGTAATGGTACCAATCATTGATATGTCAAAAGAAAACAAAAATATTTTATTCAATATTAAATGTAAATAATAGGTGCTACATTGTTATTAAATTTTGACCGTTCTTGTATTTCAAAAATCGATAAAATTATAATAATTTCTAAACTCAAATTAAATTTTTAAGACTAACAATATTTGAATTGTATATAATAAAACTTCAATTGTTATTAAAAAACTTTTCATTCATTAAATAAATTAAAAACAATATTTCACGATTCATCAAAAAATTAAGTGATGACTGGAAAATTTATCCAACCAGTTTTCGGGGTTGAACTTGAGACTTGTTTTCGATATACGTTCACGAACTTTCTGTATCACGAAAGTAAGAGTAATTAATATATTAATAATACGCGATATTGTTCAATTATCATCTACTGAAATCTATCAATGCTCTTATCAAGAAACGTTTAATCATTTAAATAGCTGGCCGGTGTGAGTCGATCACCAGTTACTAACGGCAAAGCAATCAGAACAGTTCTGAAATATCTGAGTTTGCTTCAACTCAACTTCAAATAAATCGTAAGTTCTGAGTATTGAAAACGAATTGTTAAACTTAATATTTGTTGTATTTGGAAATTGAATTCATTCGGTGTGATTAATTACAGTTTTAATTTTTTCCTTATGTTGTTTTTGTAGGCAATTATGAAAGGTCTTTCAGTAGTACTTCTTCTTGGATTAATGGCTGCAGTAAATGCATATCCAAAGCCTAGCTGTAGTTGTACATACGAACTATTTCCTTTGTGTGCTTCTAATGGTATTACGTATCCCAACACCTGTACATTCGAATGCGATAAACAAACAACATACAACAATGGTATAAAATTCTGCAATTTGTAGTCATAAAATTAAATTTATATGTCGTTGCAAGTTACTTATCCGTGTTCTTTATCAAGTTGACAATCATAATATATTAATTATCCTAATGTTATGTTAATCGCCGAATTCAAAATTGTTCCAGATCTCCAAATCTTATACTTCGGTCAATGCCAACAAGAATACAATAACAATCTCCTATTAGACAATGACAGTTGCGTCTGCACTAAAGAATTTTTACCTGTATGCGGTTCTGATGGTGTGACCTACTCGAATGTGTGTTCTTTTAACTGCAAAAGTAAAAAGTCTGAAGGTAATTAATATATACCCTATTGATACATTTGATTTAATAATACTTACAATAAGTTTATTAATAATGATTATTTTCGTAGGTATCTACATTATGCACGAAGGATTTTGTCAGTCCTATTAAGTATAGCAACTACTTAAATGTGGGAGTAATTATTCGACGGTTTTAGAGTTCAGTGAGAACTGCGAATTCATTTCTGCGAAATTTCGATATTTAATTATTGAAAACTTTAGTAGAATAAGCAAAAGATAAATATTCGTTTTTGAATTGTGGTATTTGAAGATCTGAGATGAATGTGTGATCATAGAATTTAAGTGCTACTATATTCTAAGCAGCTTATTATTAATCAAAAAGTTTGTAATAATAAAATATCTTGGCAACACATTGTTTCATTATATTCTCTCGTCTTGTCAATTCATAAAACCTAATTAAAAAATGCAATCGAAGTAAATTGTATTCAGATAACAGATAAGTCAAATAATAAATATTTGAGAACATTGATTTATAATCTCGAATCATTGGGATTACTGCGATTGATCATTTATTTATTAAAAAGTTTATTTATGTAAAAATGGCAACCCATGAAAAAAGGTGTAAATTTAAAAAAAATTTTTTCATTTTCAAAGCGCTAGTATAAACATGAAAAATGAATTTCCTTTTCATATGACAAGCTTCAATTCTAACTTAACCCGACATTAGTCTCGCAATGAGCATTTTTCCGCACCGACAAAGATAACCGAATAGAATTTTTGAAGTTAGAAGAAATTGTGCGACTGTTCTAGGGTTAATCGATTTTTTAAATTTCATTCGATTTTCGTTTTCAAATCAATCGTTTTGACTCTATCTTGTACGCCGATTAGACAGGCATGCCGTACTCTCTAATAAGACGCATGCTAATTGATGAATTTTTCAATGAAAAAGTTCGTAAGTATACTTTAATATACACACAAAGTAGTTGCAAAAAACCATGAAGTTATAAGTTGTATTTTTTTGACAAAAAAAAAAAATGAAAAAAAGCTGATTTTTAGAATCAAAATATCGTAAAACCCCCTTAATTGATTTTCTTCAAGTACAATAATATTTTACTTCGACGGCTCGTACAAAGATTGTTCCAATTAAAAAAATTGATGTTATTTTAAAAGGAAAATTTTGAATTGGCGCAGCATCCGTACGAGCCATCGACTTGATAAATACTATTTCATTTTTTGACTTATTGACAAATGAAGGTTAAATCCGGTAGCAGTTCGTAAATTAGTTTTCAGACTATTGTATTTGTTCGTTTGAATGAATCATATTTAAAGTAGTTCCAAATCATTTTTTATAAGAACATGTCAAAGAAGACTAGAATTCGCATCGATTTTTAGTGCAAAAAGTAGTTGTTTGCAGTACACCGTGCAGAAAACATTTTTGGTACGGAAAATGATTTCCGTACAACTGCGCAATACCGAAAATACTTTTTGCACGATATACTGCAAATAACCATTTTTTGCTTCAAACTCAATGTCAATACTCGTTACATTTTCATCACTTGTTATAAAAAAATGTATGTAAAAAATAGTGCTCGTGAAAAAAGGATTTTTCTACACACTTTTAACAATATACTATGTTAAATTTTAATTTTATTACACTGTGTGGAGGGAAAAAATATCTTCACGATATGTTACAAAAAAATTGTTTTCAGTAATTTATTCGTTAATATGTCATTATTTTGTCAGATATATTTCTTCCTAAATAATAAATAACTCATTTTTCACAAACCACATGCAGTCCAACACACACAACGATATACAATTATTTGGTTTGTTCTTATAATTTTTAAAATTTTATACATTCCTAGACTTGCAGGGCCCGAATTTCACCATCTCAAGATCTGAAATTGTTCACAATAACAAATTAATAAATTAATAATAATCACAAAATAAAAATACATTCGTAAAATAATACATACGTTTGTTGAAATTCTTTTCACAATTGAAGGTGCAAAGATTACCATAAGTCACTCCATCAGAACCGCAAACAGGGATATATTCTTTGGTGCAAATGCATGGTGCTGATTTGCTTGGCACCTTAGCACTAGCTAATGCCACCAAAAACATCACGAAAAAAGCCAAAAGAACACGCATGTTTACCTTAAGAAAAAAAATTTGGGTATGTTAAGAAACAATTTAATCTAAAGTGAATTACGCGCAATGAAAACTCATCAAAATATTAATAAAACATAACTAATAGAAAAAGAGATTTACTTACGATTCAATTATAGATAAATAAAGTGTGATAGTCAAACTTATCGAAACGTTTTAATCGGTTCGCAGGTGTACACTGAACGTCACAACACAGCTCAGCTATTTAAATGATCGCAAAGTTGCCTGATAAGAACAGCCGCCAACTTTCTTGCGGTGGACACAATGTTTTATTATTTGCTTGTTAAATATTTGATTACTTAGATGACTTTTAACATAAAGTTAACTACGTGCATCTCAAAAACTCAAGTGTCCAATAACAAAAATTATTATTTACTTCTGACAAAATCAGTTGCTCAGCTGAACGTTTATCATTATATTACTCATTGGTGGAGATTTTGTTATGAAATTCAAAACAAATATTATATAATTTGCAGTTGATTCAATTAAATATGAGACGATTTGTACACTTCGAGTGTGTAATGTTAGCAATACGTCTCAGAAATGATAATTGAAGATTTAACATTATCAAACGTCATTTTTCGAATGACATAAATTTTCAGTACAGCCGAGACTCAAAATGATGAGTGAGATATGTAATTCTATTTTATTAAAAGAGCTACTAGAAAGTGATAACGTTGCTGACCAATCGGACGTGATTGTATCAGTATTATCGTCAGTAACTACTTAGGACATCCGGAAACTCTTGAAATGTAAAGAAGAACCGGATTTTCAAAGATAAAGTAATTGTCAATATAAAATAGTTTTTTCATACTTTTTATTTTCATTAAAAAATTTAACAAACAAAATTATGCAAATCTTTGTTCCTATGATAAATATTAATTATTTTTTATTTTAAAAATGTTAAAAATCTTTTTTACAATTTTGGTCATGAAAACAGTGTTTTACAATAGATAAGTACGACATTGACAGCTTTTTTATAACTGGCAAGTTAATTATTACCACTGAATAAAGTACTAAAGAATCACTCACGAACAAGGTTTTCTATTTTTTGGTATGCAACTCATTACAGCACTCCAATACCGTCAACATGATAATGGAATTTGAAAAATACCTCTTTTCTAGTCATCTAACTGGTAAGGAAAATAACACGTTTCCATCTCCTGACTAATCTCAACAATTGTGTGAGAAATGATGATAATCTCACATTTTATTTATTATTATTTTTATTCACTTTATTTGAAAAGTTTATCGCGAACATATTTTCTTAACAATGATTCATAATATTATTCAAATTAATGGCAAAACAATGAAAAAACAATGTCATGGCCAAAAGAAAATAATATTTTATTACTGCGATAAAAACTGCAATGTGTTTACATTTTTTTTCAATTAGATTAAACGTATATTGATTGATATAAAATTTGCTGTACAAAATTGATTCTAGAAATGGAATTTATAAAATTAAAAGGAAATACTACATGGGATTGAAGCTTAAACCTTTTTTTTCAATCAAAAATAAGAAAACAACTTATGAAATTAAAAAAGTTGTAAAGGTAATCCAAAATTCAATAAAACACAGATATCAAAACCGAGACCAAATAGTATGGAATTAAAATATCTTGTTTTTAGCGAAATTGAAAATTCCAGTGAAACCAACACATCAAAAATGAGACCAACAATTAAGTAATTTGGAAAATTTTTCAACACATCAAAGTGCCTGTGTATGTCATTTGCCGTGAAATTTGAATTCCGATATAACCTGTAAATCGAAAATAAGACCAAAAATTATGTAATTTAGGAATCTATTGAAACTAATTCAAAAGTTAAATAAATGTTCTTTATAGTTAGTTTTTTTACCATTTAAAATCATATTCGAGCCGAAAAACTTATAAGGATTCCTAGTAGTCTTTGATCATTAGGTTTGTTGTTTTTGATCAGAAACTTCTAACTACTAATTTTGTGCCAAAATGGATTGCGTAAAGGTTATGATTAAAACCTCAAAGTATTATTTTTTGCATTTTTCGAGTTCGTCCAAATGTCAAAAAAAAGCATACTTTTTAATGTGATTTTATTAAATATGAATCATATCAATATGATTTAACGTACACACAGTGTGTCAGTGATTAAATTTCTTCCTGAATTTTTTGGAAATCGATACTTGATTTTGCAATTATGAACATTTACTTTGTAATAAATATTAAGTATTGAAAGTTTGATTGCTAGAAAATTAACAAGAGATTTAAAATGGTTTAAAAGAAAGTGATTTATGTCTAGACATAACAATATAACTTCCATCTAAACGGGATGACACAAAAAATTCAGATATTTCAAGTAAAAGTTTTTTATAAACATATTTAACGCAAAGACAATGAAAATATTTTTTTAAACACATTAATATGAAACACGTTTATGCATATCTGTTGAGTCAAGTATTTTTCATTGCAAAATGACTTTTTGAATTCTACTATTTTGTTTGCAAGAGATAGTTGTTAAAACAAAACAAAGTTAAGGTTATTTAGATATTAACAAAACAAATTTTGCACACCAAAAAGAGTTTAAAAAATAAACAATTTAGAATTTGGATTAAGGGGCATTTTACAACCTCTAGTAAGAATCTAGAGAATGATTATCATTGACTTGAATAAATTATTTGTTTATAATAAATTTTACCACGCGGAAGAGTAGATTACACTGCCATCTACAACGTAAGTTCAGAATTTACAGAGGGTACTACGTCGGTAAAATCTGTTCCTGTAACAGGTAGTGGTAATTAATTTGAAAACTAAATTAAAGGATTATCATATTTATACGTATGCACTCATAACAGTTTGGTAATATTAGTATAACAGTTTGATTAACTCAAGTTTATCATTTTATTCCCGTTATAGTTTTTATCAAAAAGTTCACCGGTTGCGAATTCACGGCGCGTCCATCATGAAATATATACAGGTGTGACTAATCGTATTCATCAAAGCACAAATAAAAATTCAATTTAATTCAATGTTAAAAATTTACTGTCTACCTTCAAGTTCAATGCTAGGGAATAAAGTGTTATCATTATTAAACATTTTACCCTTTTTTTTCTTTATGATCATTTTTTTTCTTCTATTCTAGGAATTCATCTTTTTATCAATTAATTTTTTTAATAGCAAAATTATGGGGATTAATCGACTCGAAAAATATGAAAAAATTAAAACCAGAAGTGTAATCAAGTTTTGGCATGAATTTCCTTCCACATGCAGCTGTTCCTTCATTATCACATTCATTTCCAGTAGTTAACCACAGCAAAAGTGATAATTGCATCTAAAAATAAAAAAAATTGACGAATATTCGTAGAGTAATAAGGTGTAATGTAGGAGTACCGTAGGAGTGTAAACCTCTCATTAATAAACTTGGTATCTTCACTTGGCCATTATTGACGGTCGATCGTCATTTCGTAAACGGTTTCTTGTGCAATATTACTGCTTGCGTACACGCTGCTGCCTCATTCCGAAATCATCGATCTTGATATTTTCATGAAGAAAAACTCGTTTATTTTTTATTTATTTTTTTTCTTTTTTACTTTGCAAAGTACATACTTTCAAAACATTTTCCAGCGTTAATTTAGCTTTAACTTTTTCATCATAACATTTAAATTTTACACACAAATGTCTGTTCGAAGATTAACAAAAAATGTTGTGCTATTTTTCTGAAATGTTTCCAGAACAATGTGAAATGTTTTGTATTTTATTTTATTTTTTTTTTATTTGAGAAAAAATTATTTGAGGTGAGAACATCGATAAAACAAATGATTGTACAATAAAACGATGGAATCTGGCTTAGAGTGACTTCTGAACTGGAATACCATAACACGCCCACAAAATAAACATAGCGGAGAAAAATTTATGAAAATGGATAACGTTCCTAACAGTGCACCGCAACACGCAAAATTCCGCCGAGACGTACCGTTAAGGCCTATCCTCTGAGCGCGTTACCCACTGACCGCTCGATTATAATTGACGCGTTATACAATTCTCAACTGGCTCGCGCGTCAATTACAGTAATAACTCGATTATTAATCCCAACATGTAACGGGGTGCTTTCGATTCTTCCGACTTGGCGAACAATGTGCTTGGACCAGTTACACGACATGTCCACTCCGACACAGGCGTAACATTTTTTTCATCGATCTCGCTAGGAAAGCTGAGGTTGCACAATTATCTCTATTTTCACAAAATGTTGTTGCGTAACATTTTGAACGTTCCTCAACATTTTTAACATAACATATGAAGACATAAAAGCATCCATTTCCGGTTATAAAATTCACGAAAAAAATTGTAATCAAGGCAAATGTTATACCTAACTCAGATGCATAATGAAAGCTTTTACATAACGTGCGGTCAGTTGTCCGAGCACACGCAGTTCGTGGAAAATCTTTTATTATTAGGGCACATAAACTAAAAACAATTTCAGGATGATAATTGAAATTGGAAATGAAATGACCCGCAGTGAAAGTTGGCAAGTTTTTGAAACTTTTGTTATCATGTTTTTCTAATTTTTAATTTTTGTTTCCTTTTTTTTCAGAATACCTAATTTGTTTAATGGTGATGATAATATACAAAAAGTAGGATCTGTGTAATAATGCAGTTTAAAGGAGATGAAAATGAACAAGCATGTTTATGTGAATGCGTTTTTTCGATAATAAAATTCATGATGTTAACGCAATGTTACGACTGGTAAGTTGCGTCGGGACAATTAAAGCCGACAACAAGACGTTTCTGAGACAACCTGTTCGGGACACTTTCGCTTTCGCATTACGCTTCTTCGATTCACATAAGACCCGCCGATAAACTACTTTTTTTTAATTTCATTAACTCGACCAGATGTATAACAGTTTTTGTTCTCTAATGTTTTGTTTTATAATTTATTATATATCCTAGAATCGCGATCTTTCTCTAGGATTCATCTGAAGATTGTGGAAACGCAACTTTCCCACAAATATGTGTATTTTTATCGCAACACACATTTGCGGTCAAGTTATGGGACGTTCAATTGAAACTGAAAAGGCGAAGCGCATTATAGGCCAATAAACTTCAGCGATGGTTTATTAATCGCAAGTCAAAGTTGATAAAAAAATTTGGCTTTCAAAATGTATGAAGATACTTTAAGTCACGACCAGCGACACAGTTTCTACGACTGCTAAATGGTGATAGATGATACGTGATTTTTCATCAGATGACATTTGTTTTTTTTTGTTTTTTTCCTTCCTTTTTACTTTGCAGTTTGAAATTTGTATTCGAAGCATTTTTAATGCAATTCAAGACCAGTCGGTTATATCACAAGTGATTCAATTCCACATCCGATAAAAGGATGTAAAAAATTTATAAGTCGAGGAGAAATGTAATTAATCAGTCTATCACTTTCTTTTCTAGAAATCTTTGATTTCTCAGTGAAAGATGTTAATTGGCGTTTATATTATCTCGATACCAAAACAAACTTTTTACTAAAACAGTACTGTCAATCTAAATGAAGTAAAATTGAAGTTTATACGCAGACGTTAGAAATTGTAGTCACTGAATTGGTAAGAGGCGCACCCAAAAATGTCTTAAATCAATAAAAGTGTTTTCAAAATTTCTTAAAGGTATATTCAATTTTACGACTGATTCTTCATATCACAAATCCAGACATCAATGTCTTAATTCGAGATATAAATAAATAAGCATATAATTGAATAAACTTTTAATAGGTATTTAATGAAGTGTAATTTAAGAGACCTGTTTTTTAAATAGGAAATCTCATTTGAAAATGCTATACAAATTGTTTCCATTTCAGAAAATCGATCTTGAAACAAATTCAGCTCATTATAAAAGTTTTGAGTCACAATCAGTAGTGGAGCTCGTTGACATTTCATTTTGCAATTGAGTAATCCAGCATAAGGAGCTCATCGGCGCAGCAGCCGTGAATGGATTAGCGAAAGGCGAGAGACGAGGATGAAAAACCAAGGAAGATAAAGTTTTCGAGCCCGAGACGACTTTTACTTTCGAATGGCTCGGCGGGCCCGAGAGAGAAAGACGGTGATGCCCGATTAATCATTTGTGCCGATGCCCAGTGTAAATGTCGCAGTCATTGCGCGAGAAGTCACGAAAAAAGCTGCTAACTACGAGCTACATCGAAAAATGTACATGGCGCGTTAGTGGGTCGGGTAATCCTGTTTTGCAAAATTACACTGTCGACGACAAAAAATATACTTTTATATGAATCAAAATCCTGTTTAAATAGAAAAATTTTTTGGAGAAATTCTTCATGTGTTGCTATTTTGAATCTATCATCAGGTTTCAAGGACTGAAAGAAAATTAATCAATTGAATTTAAAATAATCAATTGACAAAATCGTATTTTTAATTGAAAATTTTAATTTTGATTTGTTCATCCTTGTTTAATCAGTTAAATGGAATTAAGAAATACAATTGACAGAAATTCAATTTAAAAAATTCACTTGACAAACTCTTATTTTCAATTACAAAAATTTCATTTGAATTTGTTGATCCTTGTTTAATCAGTTAAATGGAATTAAGAAATACAATTTAAGAAAATTCAATTAAACATATTCAGTTGACAAAATTGTATTTTCAATTAAAAAATTTAATTTAAAATTGTTAATCCTTGTTTAATCAGACAAATGGAATCAAAACATACTTGCAATTTTTTTCTGTTAAAATTCGTGATTAAAATTTAATTTTTTTTTCGTCATTTCAGTTTGGGCACGAGATGTAAAACCTGAAAACGTAAGAGCTTTCCCCTTGTCTCGATTATCGGACGTTTCCGTAACAATCGAAACTTTCTTTTATTTTCAGGACCACCAATTGACCCCACTCGATCCCTGCATCCGCAGATAATTCGTAGGTTTCACCCGAAACAAGAAACCGACTCACCCTGATCTTAGCGAGCTTCTATTTTCGATGGCNGAAACGCCGGGCCTGTTATCAACGCTGCTGAGGCAGGTGGTGTGATGGCGCACCGGCACCGCCGGCTTCCGAATATTCGGCTTGCGCTCGGCGTTCAACTTGTCCTCAAGTTGCATGGCGAACCAAGCGATCCGGGGCGAGGCGAACACCGCTTTGGATACCTGCAGGCCCTCAAGGTTCGGCACATCTTTTGGCCGCAGTTGTCGAAATTTCGGATCGCTGATGCGACGAGTCTTCGTCGGGGAATTAAACACCCGACGAGAGTTGCGACGCTGGAAGGTGGTCGTCCTGTTATCGTCGTCTGATTCTTCCATCTTTGTCTCCTCCGATGACTCCTCTTGCTCCGGCACGACGTACAGGCGAATTTTGTACATCTTGTATAATTTTGTCTTTCCTTCCTTTTCGGGAGAATTTTATTTGAACAAGTCCAAAGGGGAGAGATCTTTTTGGAAACAAATTTTGGATTGGTATAAAATTGTGTAAAATTTTTTGCAACGAGAAAATGTAGGTCCTTTAATTTTTTCACTTTTTGATGTTTTTTTTTTAATTCATGTAATTATCGTTTGTTATTAGAATTTACTTTTTTGTTTCTCCATAATTGGTTCCCTTTTTTTTTTTTTTTTTTTTTTTGAATGAAATATTTTTAGACTGAAAGTTTTAGTTGTTTTATATAGGCCTAGCAAAATCATTATTCAGAACAACGTTGTACACATTCGCATGAGCAAAAGTAATTCGATATGTAGGCAAAATTGTGAGGTTTCCTTCTTGTATTCCACATACATGATTGAAACCCTTAGGTTATATTGTCTAACATGGAATACGAAATGTGCATAAAAAGTAGAACATTGTAAAATGTACGTAACTGACATAAAATAATAGTGATGATCAAATTATATTTACATAACAACCAAAAATTATTACGTTTGTTTTGAAAAAGGTTTTGGTTCTCAATTTTCTTCTAACTTGATTTTGCGACAAAAATGTGTACGTGATTTGACTGGCAACGTTATTTCAGTATCGCAGTAAGATATTTTAGAACAAAAAAATTGTGAGTTTGGTCGATCAAAAATTGAAATTTGATCTCACAATCGGCATTGTCATTTCATCTCGACACTGACAGAGCAAATAACTCTCACGACACACGCGACCGCACGCGTTGCAAAGTTCATGAAACAATGTTTTACGTAACGTAATTGTTTTTCCGGTTCCCTTATTTAACATGAACCACCGCTGACTTTTTAATTAGTTTATTATCATTTCCATATGGCATCGCTGCCTTACAACCGTGAAAAACAAGAAAGGAAATGTTCATTTTCCCCTCTTTTTTTTTTTTTTTTGTCTAATCTTTATATCGCATCATATAATCATACTATTATTATACATCTCATAACAAATTAAATAATAAAATTGAATGGCCAATTAATTAAATCATAATAAAATCGAAATTTCAAAAGAAGGAGAAAATAGTTGACATTAACATGAAAACGAAATTTTTGAGGATGAAAAAAAAAAAGAAACGGCCCCACTGACCTGCATCCGATTTCGAATACTAATAGACTTTTCAAATTTGTTACTTCGAAGATTTCGCATAGACTTGGCAGCTAACACGACAAAAATACAAAACTTTGGATTCTCGTAATAGGGTCAGCGATTCACTTCATTTTGCACGCAAAATTTCGATCTACAATTTTGGTAACAATAAAATATTCCTCAAAATCCCTAGTAAAAAGGATCATATATTGACCATATATTATCAATAGATTAACAATATATTATTTTTCATAAAATCATATATTGGCAATATATATGAACAATATATTGACAATAAATTGTCAGTATATGGCAATATATGCCAATATATTGACCATATATTTTTTAATATTTTTCATATATGGACTGTGTATATTGGCAATATATTAGCAATTTTCCAAAAAAATCAATATATTGTTCATAGATTGGCAATATATTGTCCATGTATGGTCAATATATTGTTCATATACTGTCAATATATGGTCAATATATGTTTTATGTATGGACAATATATAATCCTTTTTACTAGGGATGTTAATTTTAATTGTCAGTACTTCATGATGATTTAATCGAATTAATTGTAATTTATTTGTTTTAATTTGTAAATATGTAATTGCATTTCACGACTGGTTTTTATCTAGTTCAAGTTAAAACAGTTGTTTATGGTGTTACAAAATGAACGATTTTTCGCAATCAGCGCAGCATGGCGCTCGCATAACAGAACATAATCCCGAAGTGTCGATATAAAGATTCGGCATGCCCTGACGAGCTCGTTGCGCGTGACAAACGATTTGTAAGCGCGCGAAGTGAATACCATTTATGTTACATAATTTGACCGCCGATACCCAGTCGTTGCGTGTAAGTTGCTTATAACAATTATTTGCATTCATACGCATACTCAAACGCAATATAACTGTTATGATATTTAAAATCAATTATTCCGTACGTATTTACATTTTAATTGCTAGTTTTTATTTAAACCGGAACTACTAACAGTTTTTCAATATTTAAGACTACCAGATACAACAAATTACAAGTTTAAAAAAAATTACTGTCATAAAAAAGTGCAAACTCAACAAATGCAAATGTAAACAAACATTGCAAAAATAATTATCATACTAATTTTTCAATTCAAAATTTTGATTTGAATTTGCAAAAAAAAATGTAAAACCAAAAACGTAACAAATATCACAGATAATTTTTTTCAAATTTAACTTTTCTAAAATGAGTTTATGATGTTGGAATTATAGTTCACGATTTTGGTGATTAATATTTTTATAGCAATATTTGTGAGAACTCTCATAAAAAATTATTAGCATACGAAACAATACAAAAAATCACAGACTTTTCATTTATTTTTTTTTGTTCTTTTCATTTTCGTACACAACGGTAAAAACTCGACAGGTATTGTTATATTCGAGATCGGCACAACGTTGGGTTTGTTAAAAGTACAAATCTTCGTTGCATTCGTTTTTCCTAATTCGCCTCAGTGCGCTTTTTAATTCATTACTACCGTTCGAACGCGAACAGATCTCATAACTATATGCAATACCGTTACGGCGATGCCATAAATTAACATTTTCAATCACAAGCGTAAATTCTATTTTTTTTCTTCTTCTCTCTATCTCCGTACTTAAGAGCGCCTTTTTATTCTAAAAACCTACACTTATCCGCGCCTAAGAATTTGAAAAAAAAATATATAAAAGAAAAAGCTAGAAAGAAAAAGTTAAAAAGAAAAGTTGGCTTCCAGAAAACAGAGGAAAAAATCTCAATTTCAAATGTTCAATCGAACAAATTTTACTTCCAGAGAAAAATGTTACCTTTAATTTGTTTACTCTTGTTTACTTAACCAAATCATTGTTTTCTAATCTAAAATTTTCAAATATTCTAATAACAAAATGAGTGAAAAAATAATGTCAAATAAGGTTCGAATTAGAAACCTAATTACACTGTTAAATTTCAAACTGGTAATTAAACAAACTCGTAAGTTAGCGGATCGGTGGTGTTCTTTTTTTTTTGGGGGGGGGGTTCTTAATAGATATGATGAGTTGAGCAAATACATCATCTGCAATTTATCACTGAGATAATTACGATGCGGTACACGAAGTGTCTGTCGAGCGGGACAAATTGAGGGTAACGCGAAAAGTCGAGCGTCTGATGATGATTGCCGGTGTGCCGGTTCGGCTCGACACGATGAAAATGCCATAATTCGGAGGTCGCGCCCGGCCAAGAAAATCAGAAAACGCTCACGAGAAAGTGGATCACCAGGGCACCACTGACCGGCCAAATTATTCAAAACGAGTCAATGCACTTTCTTCATCCGAAATGTGTCAGCTAATTTGCGGATGTCGCAATTGAAATATATACCGCGTGCACTTTTATATTTAATCGATCGCCAAGCTATAACCGGAAACAAATTAAAACGCGCCATCAAAAGTTACATAAAAACATACTTACACCCAACACTATTTAACTTTTTTTTTTTAATTTCTATAGAAAATATATTTTACATCTTTTCATACATTTCTAATTCAATTTTTTTGTCGCAATTTACCTTCCGTGATTTTTTTTATTTCATCATTTATTTTCATTCGTTCAATTTAGCAATTTTCCTTTTTTTTACTTCACTTTGTTTGTAATCAACTTATGTTACACTTTGTTTGTATGGATGGTTTTTTTTATATTTGCTATTTGTTCTCGTTACTTTTTAATTTATATAAAACGTTTCTGCTGATTAGTTCAACTCACTTTGTTTTCTACTTTTTAATGTCCATCCATTAGGAAAAAATAAATGAAAAACAAATCACGACTCGAAAGTTATAAATTGCAAAAGGTGGTGTCGTAAAACGTTTAATAACTGTGTCATCAATAAAACCATAATTTTCAATCATTAAGTTGCAAAGATAATGCGCGCGGCGAGGTTTCCCTTGGCGTACGCGACATAAATTCAATAGTTCACCCATAATTAATATCCCGAACAGTGTATCATTACGCGATAGTCCGCTCTCGCATTCCACCCGGGCAAATTTTATTTTCTATACATACTAATATACAATTTGCCACACTTGTCCACGCTTTTCATAATCCATCTCACCGTTGCCGCACGTGTCAAAGCAGAAAAAATGGAAATTAAATCTACTTTGTATACAAAACATCACTCGAAAAACTTAGACTGATTTTGAGATCAAATCACAATTTTCACTCTTAGTCTCCTATTTCAATTCGTTTACGTTTAAATTTTTGAAAAAAAAAATTCCGTCCACTTCAGGAGTATTGAAAAAATATATAATTTCGTTTTGCATTCCTCTAACTGAGAGAAGAACAAACTTTTAAAAGGGAAATTCTATTTACACTTTTGTGTACAATTAATTGGAGTTGTAAACAAGTTTCAAGTTTTTAAATTTTGGATTAAAATGCTGGTAGATGTTGAAGTACGATAGTTAACATCAAAAAGTGAAAAAGTGAAGACAACTTTTGTGAGTTGGAAGAAATGAGTTTTGAAACTGACTTATGGTAAATTGGAAACCCTCGAAGGGAGGGTGCAGGTGCTTCTGTTCATCGGTCGTTCATTGGGACGTGAAAAAATCACGAACGCACATTTGAAAAAAGCGAACCGCGATATTCAGCACTTGACGCACGATACTTTGCAACGACCGAAACAACACTAATATTATTATTGGCACAACGCGGACGCTCAAAGCCGCCGGCCGAGAGACAGGTACAGCGAAACAGGGTAAGAGGGGATTATCGACGAATCAGAGAGGTGTTCTGTCAGCGTGTACCAAAATTACAAAATCTGATTATTGTTCAAGGAACAAACTATTTTTTCAACTTGTTCACACTTGACGAAGCTTTATCGGGTTACAATAAAATTTTGTCGTTAGAGTAAAAGGAGCAGTGAATTGACGAATAAAGATTTTCACAAGTTCCAAGCACCCCAGTAAAAAGATCATATATTGTCAATATACTATCAATATATTGACAATATATTATTTTTCGCAAATCACATATTGTTCATACATTAACAATAAATTGTCAATATACTTTTATGTATTGAAAATATATTGATAAGTTTAAATATGAAATATATATTGGCAATATATTAACAAATTATTTTTGAAAACAATTAATATCCCTATATTGATAATAGATTGTCAATATATTGACAATATATTGACCATATATTTCGCATATTTTTCATATATGGACTACGTATTGCCAATATAAAAGCAATTTTAAAATACTATCAATATATGGCCAATGTATGGACAATATATGGTCAATATATTGTCCATATATTGTTAATGTATTGTCAATATATTGATAATATATTGCTAATATATATTTTATGTATGGACAATATATGATCCTTTTTACTAGGGGAGTAGCAAGTGTAATGGCAAATTTCTTCATTGTTTGGCTAATCGCCAAGATTTTTCAATAAATAATAAAAATTGGGCTTCTTTTTAATGATTCGCAGTGAGAAATAACAAAAATTCATTTGTCAAACAAAACGTTGTTGAAAACTGTTATTTTTGAAATGATAGTACAAGTTCAAATTTTGATAATAACAAATGTTAAAACCGATATCTCATCCCAATCCATTCATCCATCCCATATTGAAAAAGTTGAGAACTTGATCCTTGAACTTGCATCCGTGGTCAAGTCACGTAAGATAAAAACACGTAGCGCATTTTTTCTTGAGTTTTCAAAATAATAGTGAGAACTTAAAATTTGGTTTAATTTGTTTCTTTTAGGAAGCATTCAAAAAATGTAATAAAAATTGAACTGCCACTAAGATTTTGGAACTGTAATTCGATAAGCATACTTTGTCCTAAAAAAAAGTTCAATCCAAATTTTTTACCTCATTTTTTTTTGAAGTTTATAAAACTTCATTAAATAGAAAATTGTATTTGGAAATTCATTATTAAAACCTACTTTCAAATGTTTGTAAATAATTTAAATTACATTTTGAAACACCTAAATATAATTGTTTCAAAGTAAATGTTCAAATAAAGTAACGGTAAATTCAACCAAAAAAAAATTGTTTTATCAAATTTGCAATTCCAATTAAAACAAAATATTTAATTTTGAAACTTAACTTTGCAATTTGCATTTATCACACACTTTATATTGTTTACAATTCTGTCACCAGTTTGACCTTGTTCAGCCACCTGTATCGAATTGAGAAAAATTATCATGCCGATCATTTTTTAGTTATGAAAAATCATCGTTCATGCATATGCTTTTCACTTTAATGCGCAAATTTCTACCGATTATAAACCGTAGGTTCAAACTAAATATCACGTCATGAAGTGAAATCCATGTCCTTGGACACATTTTTTTTTCTATATGCACGACTAAGTTCTGCACTTTTGTTCCTGTTTTGTGTTTTGTCAATTGGCGATAGAAAAACGGAACGATTCACGCTTCGGCTGACAAGTTAAGTGCATCATCAACAACCTTTTTTCTATATCTTTTCAACATTAGTTACAAGTTCTAATCTTGCGATGAAAAGAGAAATAGANANAGAGAAAGAAGAAAAATTATTTTCGTTTAATTCAGTTGCAATTTACGTCGATGAATAATTCAATTGTAATAGACTTTTGACAGTTATAGATCAGAGAACAAACGAGTACTTCCTACTCCATTCACTCTACATATCCATAGATAAACAATGCTAGCTCATGTCAGAATGAAAAGAATGCACCCAAGCAGTAATCGTCTGATAATTAACCGTTACATCAAAGCGCACGAATTTGAAATAAACGTGGTGTTTGTTTACATCCAACGAACGATTGGATGGCAATATTGACACTCACCAAAAACGCTTTAGCACTGCGCAAAGATTCCCGCCGTCTTCTCCGCGTCTGATAATCGCTGATTCCTCGCAAATAATCGTTCTCCTTGTTGTTGAAAGCACTCAGCGAAGAGCAAGAAAGTCGTTTATTTCGTGGCGCCATGCTTATCAAATAAAATTAGGCTATGAAAATTCGGAGATAATTTTTCGTTCAGATTATTGTTCGTCAATTGAATGTTCACTGTCCTGTGTCCTTCACGGTTTGAAGGTTATGTCAATAGGGCGGAACGGTTATTTAACTTTTGTAAATAAACAATTGCGGGTGGTTTGTAGAACTTTTTTAAAAACACTCGGAAAACCGTTTGGAACGACGGTTTGACAGATTGACGACACTGGTGCGCATGCGCAAGTGCTGGACGAAGCTTTGAATCAGAACAATTGTATGAGTTCCGATTTTTTGTAAATTACAAAAAAGTGGCAATGAAAATTGGAAAAAAAATTATGTTGCAGTGTAGTTTTGCAGGGTTAGAAATCATATTTGTTGATTCTTTTGTTTTTATCGCGAATGCGTCTCTCGTCTTTTACAGTGGCGCCATCTGTCTTCGTTTTTTTGCAACCGATGGATTTCAACTTTTGGAGCGAATTTCGCTTTTAAAGTAGGACTGTCGGTATACAGTAAAAAAAGCGTTTTTCAAATGATAAAATTTATCATAATAATTTTAACATTTTATAACTCATTCTATAACATGTTGTTAATGTCTGTCTAATAAATCTTATTTTTTGCAAATTTGCAGGTTCAAATTTTTGTTTCTGAAAAGTCAGAATTTGTTAAAAATTGAACCATGACTGGCATAAACAATTAAAGAAAGTATGAACAAGTTTCTCAAATTCGAACTCGATACATTTAATTTTAAACTATTGTAAAAACGCATGCCACATCTATATATATCATTTTGTTCAAATTCTAAATTCAATATCTCAGCTTAGAGATCAGCTTAAAGATAGCCATCAATTTCTTCAAACATTTACCCATAGATACGTTTGTATTATTAAAATTAATATTAAAAGTTACTAAAACATATCTGACTATTTTGCAAAATCGTCAAAATGTCCCACCTTGAATTCAAATAAAACAATTTTAATGTATCTAAAATCTGAAAATCTAAATTTGATTTACATTTGAAACAATTACTAATTTTCAATAACAAAATATGAATACGGTTTCAAAAAAAAAATAATAATAATAATAATAATAATAATAATAATTCTTGTGATGTTAAATGAGGTAAACATCAATTGAATGGCTCTTACAGTTAAATTTTTGAATTTGTATTTTTATTTAGTTTGATCGCCCTATAAAAGCAGGCATTTTCAAAATTCTCTACCATTATTTTGAGCACTTTCAAACGTTCAGTTGTCGAATTCTGTTGGATTTTATAATTTGATTTGATTTGACAATCATCAAATCAAAACTGAAGCTATGTATTATTTTATAATTTATTGTTTTATATTTATTATCGGGACATCATTTTCTACAGAATTAACTCCTTCTGCAGTTGAGCAAATATTACCACCGACTAACGATGAAACGCCACCGGTATCGCTTGAGCAGGAAATCCCATTGATTGAGGATGAAGAAACAACCACAACATCACCAAAAATACCACCGAAAATGACTGAATCAGAAGAGATTTTTGCTGAAAATGATAAGACGCTACCGATTAAGGGCATCGTGAATACAAAATATCCGAAGTACAGTATTTGTGGTTCGTGTCGTGCTAACCAAATCTTGAAACTCGGAGAATCATGTGCAACATTCCTTAGGCCATACAACAACATAAATTATAAATTCCCTCTGCCAACGGAAGATATATGGGATGTTTGTTGCCAAAGGGGTTGCACTTTCGAAAAATGGTTGTCTTATTGTCAACTCGTAGAAACTTCACCGGTAGGCCAAACTCTGTTATGTATAATTTGTGTGTGTAAATTTATATAATGTCCTTATTAACCTTGGTATAAAGAACATACACATTCAGCTTAAAAATGAGTAAAGTTGAAATAATGTGGAAAATGCAACAGAAAGAAACATACTGTATGTGAAATAGTATGAAATTTCATAATAAATTTATATTATTTTGTGTGATTAACCCTCAGATAGAAAACAGATCAGAAAACATATACTGTCTATGAAATTTTATATAATTTCACATACAGTATTTTTTTTATTTTTTATATATATATATTTTTTTTTTTTTTGGATGCATTTCTGTTTTGTTTCAGCTTTACTCATTTTTTAGCTGAATTTGTATATTCTTTGTACCAGGGAATTTTATGGATACCAGTACGGTATAAGTGCTTTTTATATAATTTGAATTACAACGGATCAAAGATTTCAGTTGTTCATTTTGATATCAATATTTTCATTTCATGAATTTGAATACTTTGCTTAATAACATTATTTCACTGAATATCCAAGATTTTTTCTTGTCCAAAAATATAATAAATAATGTGAGATTTTTAATTTTTGTTATTTTTAAAACTATCCCATCAACTATATTTAAATAACAAGTACAAAGTTAATTCAAGATTATATTATATTTTGTATACCTAACCATTCTTTTACTTTTGTATTAATACGGATAAATAAATAATATTTATGATGTGTTTACAGGGCGTATATAATGGCCGCTATCGCACTAAAATAGACAAATTATTTAAATATCCATCGAAGAAAAAAGTTGAAGAAAAAGAAGAAGAAAGATTCCAAGGAGAAGTAGAAGCAGAACTCACAACAGAGGGAACGAAATATTATGCTAAATTACATGTTGAACTATGATGACATAGTTCGCCATATTCAAAAATTGTATTTATTCTATTGCTCAGAATTTTATGTACAAACGACGAATATAAATTATAACTATTTATCTTTTAAATAATTTCATTACAAATCGAGATCGATTACACGTTGTTAATAAAAATGAAATTATAAACACAGAAACAATACAATACCTTCATTTTTTTCCGCTTTTCAAAATCCTCTTCGAACCAAAATATAGAAAACCGTTAAAAATTTGACAACAACAAAACGCGATCACTTTTCAAAACAACAAATGACAATCTGATAATGTCAACCGTCTCGGTCGGTAACATCATTTCCACCGTTCTTTTTGTATACTCAGTTGACGCGTTGCTGCAGGTGGCTTGGCGCGGCAGTGTGTTTGCGCACGCGGTATCGGCAGGCAGGCAGCACGTCGTTTGCACGCGGTGGCTTCATTTTTTCATGCCCTGCGGCACAGCAGCGTGCGACCGACCGACGATTCCGTCGCGCTGATCGGACGCCCTCAATCGATGACAATAATCTTGCACTGCTGACTCGCTATGGCAACCACCAAGAACGAAAAGCCGGCTGTAATCGTCCTGGGAGGTAAGCGACATTTCTGCACCACCGCTCTCCTCCACCTGTCAAACAATCGATCCGCGATTTTGTTATATTGTTCCTAACATTGTTTTCAAGGTCACGACTGTCTATCAATATGGCTCGGTGCACAATACGCTGATAGATTTTGACGCAAGTGTATATGTTCGTGCCCGATAAGACTATCTGCTTCGCTTCCGCTCATGTACGAATTTCCATAAAATTACCATTGTCTCTTCACTTAAAATTACTCGCTTTTATTATTCAAAATGTTTCTATTCATTTGTTTGTTTACTTCTCATTTTTTAAAACAGTTTCTTTTTTTTTTTCTTTTTTTCTTACTTCTAATTTGAAATTAAATAATTTTTTAAATTGTAACTTACTTATGTTTATACTCCATTGTTTATCTTTTTCACATTGTTATAATTTGGTCATTACTTTTCCATCTTTGTTTATCTTTTTTTTTATATTGTTTTTCATGTTTTATCAGTTATTTCTATTGGAATACGACGAACAATTTTTTATGACTCCTGAAATTGCACATTCCGATCACAATCGATGATTCAATTTTGACATTATACTTGCGCCGTTGCTCCTTGTTGGGCGATCCAAAGCATGCCCTTCCACAATTTGATTTTTATAGGTTGCTCGTGGCGAGACATATTAATTTGAAATTGATTCGAACGATGAAATGCCATTTGTAATTTCAAGAAAATCGACCCTGCTGATGGATTTGTTAATGTTCAATGCTCGATTATCGTACGACGCTTTCAATTTTTATCATCCCGTTTGATTTCTCCGGCTCTTTAAAAACCAATTTGAATTGTAGAGATAAGTGACTGATCTTTGAACTTTTTGGTTTAAAATCATCTGAATTTTTCTTTCTTGTTACAAAAAAAGCGCGAGAAAAAACAATGCTAATTATTGTGATGATAAAAAAAGGGAGTAGAAATAGAACAAGAGATTACAATTTTTTTTATTGATACTTATAAATTGTCTTTTTTGTTTTAGGATGTGGTTTTATTGGACGTCATTTGGTTGAATATTTACTGAACAATGAACTCGTTTCTTATGTAAGAGTCGTTGACAAAAATCCGCCTCTTACGGCGTGGCTCAATGCGAAACATCAGAAAGTCTTTGAACATCCTCTGTTGGAATTCAAAAGTGCTAATCTAACACATCCAGGTATTTCAATTCTACTATATAAAAAAAGGAAACTAATTATAAACAAATTAAAATTGATTCTAGAAATATAGTCTTTTACTTGTCAGCAAAATTTTAATTGTGCACAAATTTTCTTAACAGTAAATTTTCGTAAATTACTGCACATATTATTACTTTGAAGTAAATTATTTTCTTTTGAACTCAGCTGTTTGAAAATATGAAATTTTGCAAGCATAAAGTAACTAATTTAATTACTTGTAAAATTTATTGTTTAAACTTCAAATTTATAAACCATTTCATGTCGCCATCGATGGTCCATGAAATTCTCAGACGAAATTTACATCTTGGAAATACAATTTTGTAACAATTTTTTCTCAAAGCCCTTCAACAACAAATCGAATAAAATAAAGCACTCAACTGAGATTCAATAAAAAATTGCCGATGGAAAACATTTTACCCTCCGTTTTAATTAAAAGACCTTTCAATTGATTTAAAGGGAAAATACTTTGTTGACATAAAAATTGTAATAAAAAAGTAAATAAATAAACGGAGACATTTTTAACCGGCTTTGTTGAATGTAAATGAATTTACTTCTTTTTTTTTCAGAAAGAAATACCATTTCCATTGAAAATTGTGTTTCATATAATTTTTATTAAAAAATGGATCGGTTTTGTTTGTTTTAGAAACATGCGAGGTTGCAATGTCGGCGGACCGGCACATCAACTTTGTGTTTAATTGTACCGGTGAGACGAAGAGTGGATTGTTCGACTTGTGCTACAAGGAGAGGATCTACAAGGTCGGCTTGTACTGCGCACAGCAGGCTGCGAAGATTGGCGTGGATCGCTACGTGGAAATTTCTTCCGGTCATCTGAGTTCGTCGGATAAAGTGTGTTTGGTTTCAATATATATATTGTATCTATCTCTCCAAGATAATGATAATCTTCTCGTAAAATGAAAACAGACAAATGCTAAAAAAAACTCAAATACTAAATTGTACAAACATCAATGTGATTTATTTAATTTCATCATTAAGAGAGATTGTACACCTACAGAATCGCAAAAATTTTGCTCGTACTGATATACGAATGTTTTTTTGATATTTCAAGAAACGTTCGCAAAATTTTTACGGTTGAACTTTTATATTTAATATAAAAAATGTATTCTTCATTAATTAGTTTCTTAATTGTACTAGAAAAAATAACAATTTCGTATTGTTCTAATTAACGCTATTTATATTTTTAATGATGTAGATTTTTATCTTTCTGATTGCTTTTGCAGGTTCCTCATTCGGAAGACGATAATGTAGATCCATGGACGTTTGTAGCTAAAAATAAAATTCAATTAGAAAATGACATTAAGAAAATTGAAGGATTGAAGTACACAATTCTGAGACCTGCCATAGTTTATGGTCCAGGTGACAAGATGGGACTGAGTGAGTAGAAAAAAAGTAACATTTTTTAATTGATCGATAAAGATTGCAACAAAGGTAGAATTAAAATTGATTTGATTTGCGTAGCACCTCGTCTGATAGTAGGCGCAGTGTACAAGCATTTAAATGAAATGATGAAATTACCTTGGGGACCAAATCTGCACATGAATACCGTCCATGTTCGAGACGTGGCACGTGCAATGTGGTACGTTGCCAATAAACCAGAAGCTCTCGGACAGACATATAATTTAGTTGACGACTCAGACTCAACGCAAGGTTCCATTAGCGCTATCGTATCCGAGCTTTTCAATATCAATCACGATTATTGGAAAACCGCTCTCTCGTACCTCGCTCAGGTAAACGTCGTATTATTATTTCCATAGCACATCTATTTTTAATGAATAATTAAAACGGATCTGCAATTAAGATTTTTTTATCGTTCCGCTTGTGCAACTTGTAGATTACGAAATGCCTTTCCTTTTTAGTTTGACAATTTTTTTTTCGATTATCTAGTGTGACTCGAGCTCGTTCGTGGAGGAAGTTAATGACAAGCACATGGGACCGTGGTCGGAAGCATGCCAGAAAGATAATGTTGAGAATACTCCATTGACTCCATACATAGACCAGGAACTGCTTAGCAACAAACATTTGTACTTAAAACCTGGCAAACTCGTTAGCACAGGCTTCACGTATTCGTACCCCAAATTAACTAAAGAGGCTCTAAAAGAGGTGTGTACAAAAATTGTATATAAAAAATTAAACCTTGCAAAAAAAGTGTTGATGACATTTTTAATTGGTAGATGTTTTAATTACTTTCTTTTCTTCTAGGTTCTCGATGATTACGTGGAAATGAAGATCTTCCCTCATTCATTGATTTTATAAACTCGATGGTATGAAATTTTCCGTTGTCGTAAAGAAGCCTAAAAAGTGACCGAGAATAATGCCATTCTTTATTGACGTGTTGTCAGTATGTATTGGTATCCAAGTGTCCTTTTATTTATTTTAAATGGCCTACAAGTTTTCAACGCTACCGATGAGACTTTTGTAACGAGTCATTCAGTCATAAAGTACATTAGTGACTGGAAGAAGTAATTTGCAAATTAGTCAACAGTATTTATTTTGAGAGTTCGAATTCACTATTGCGACAAAATCGTCAAAAAAAAAAACTTGATTTGTAAATGTTGTTATATTATGAATTTAACAATCTGATATTATTAAATGATTTTTTATTATTTTCAATTAAGGAAAAGATGATCGTATTTGTTTTCACTTAAATTGATACATTATTGTTAATGTTCTGAATTACTTTGAATATATTTATTTCTACTAGCTTTTTACAAGAGTTATTAACAAAATTATATTATCATAAAAATGATTCTTTTTTTGTTTTTTAATCATTGAAATGTTCAACGATTGTAAAATTGGTCATCGACTTATTTTTTACTTAGCATTTAAATTCGTTCTTGCATTTACAACGATCTGTGTACTGATGAAAACATGAAGTGATAATAATTATAACTGTACTTTTACATTCGCTTGTCATAGGTAGCCAACAATTGATTTTGCGCTTCCAATTACAACCTAAGTTCGATTTTTAGTACGCTTTATAAAAGTTTATACAATGGTAAAACAACACTACAGTTTGTATAAAATAGAATTTAAAACAAAGTGGATATTTTTATATAAAAAGACGGTGATTATTTTTATCGATGCGAACAAGCATAGATTTATGTAATTTGAGGATTGCGTTAGTACGAGACAATTTTTTTCGTATGCAATAACGTATACAAACTGTTGATCCCGTAAATTGATGGTTAAACCTATTAATACACACAATGTATATAACATAATGTTTGCGAATCCGAATATAAACGATGTTGCGATTCGGCAAAGCCTCGAGCTATCTAACTGCAGAAGTGCAGACAGAGAATACCTCATATGTTTAAAACTACCATGCATTTTTCCATAGATGTGAAGCATGTAATCGATGGAGTTGAATTTGAAACAAATTAATGTTTCCAAACTGTAAAAATTATAATTAGGCGTTTTTAATCGAACAATTCAAGCATCACCTTGTGCCTATGTCAGAAGCGTTAATATAGAGTTGAGCGAAATCAGTTCGTGTCAATAAATATTATATATTTAGAACTGTTTTTATCATAGAAGCCATATGTATTTATAGATATGTCAACCAATAAATTTTAAATTGTATAAAGTCGTTTATTTTTAATCGATCGGCATAATCAATTCATCGTTGACATTTTATGGCAAGTCCCGTTTATTTTCGTTCAATTAAACTCGTGACAATGAGCGAGCAGCGTTAATAAAATCCAATCATGATTTCAATACAGTGAAGGCCTTCAATAAAAGGTATTTATCATACAGATATTTGAAGGGAAAATCCAATAGGAATTATTGATTTTTATTCAATACTCTAATGTACCGTTACGTTTGACAATTAAGAGATGAGACTGACATGGAAACCTTTTTTTCTACTTCAAAGATTACCAAGATTACATTTATTATTTTGAATCAAACCGAATTATAAATGATATTTTATTGTAAACATTTTTTATAACTCCCAAATCACATCGGTAAATGATATCCCAATGATTTTCATTTTTTTTCTCGAACTATATAAGAGACACTGTTTCTTCTCTCATTCAAGTCTCTGACATGCGAAATGAGATAAGAAAATGTTAATTACCACCGCACAACTTTTCAGCCTCATCATTGAAAAAGGGAACAATCAAACCGTTTGATAATGTTTTTCTGTTCAATTATTAATACGCTATTTAGATTAATTAAGTTGTAATAATCGACGTAATCAATTTGTTATTTATTTTCTTGGGAATATAATATTTATAATTGAACAAGTTTCACTTCTTTCTATAGTATACACAAAAAAATATAACAAAATAATCTTCAATAAAATCGCTGAATTTTTTTATTGATTAATAGTGATTCGTCTATTCATTGAAATATTTTAATTTATTATAATCAACATTTTAATCTAATTTATTAAATAAAATACAGGTAAATCTTTTAGAATGTTTTATTTCAAAAATAAAATCATAAAAGTTCAAAATCAATATTACAAATCAGATAATACGAAATTTATATAGTGCATGTTATTCTGCATATACGCAACTATATATGCGACCGTATATGTAAGCATATACGATACATATAACGATATACCTCAAACGATATATAAAAGATTGCATATATTTCGAGAAATTTCGCATATATATATTATTCATGTTTCCATATATAAACATTTTGGCAGTATATATATATTTAACCATATATGAAGAAAACATATTGTAATGTACGACTATGAATTGATCCATAAATACATCTATACATACATCCGTTTTTTGTCTGAGATTTGATTCCAAATAATTTTTTTATATGGTTCCATATTTAGCGTATATATGACTTTATACATTTGACCATAAACCATTTATTGCACAGCCAGCTATTTATAAAACATATATAATATGAAACATAAGACATCGCACAGGGAAAAACATTAATGTTATATATATTTTATATGGCTATATATATGACGCATATATGGTTGACATTTATAGGTCATAAATGAGGGCCTCATATAAATTTGTACCCGAGTAGACCTGTAAAAGTGTTAATAAAATATTGATAGAATAATATTTCGTTTCGCGTTGCAGGTGGGAAAGAAAAAAAATTGTTGGAACCCGAGAGGAGAAAGTATAGATCGATGGATCGCGGGAGCCGAGTGTCTTAGAGCCGCCACTGGTCTTCTGGAAATCGTCTGTGATCCACACACAGCACTGCACAGTGGTCTCTCCTCGGCTATTAAACGCGTTATATGTCTCAGAGTTCGATCTCACATCGATGCGCTGTCCCGATCGCAGCATCAATTAACGCGACGAGCAGCTCAGCAACGCGTCACTTGATCCGCAAATATGCGCGCAACGTTTGTCGCGAGTGTTCGCAGGCTTTAATTGCTTGTCGGTTTTGTGAGCGAGCGCAGTGACGATCCTATACATCGACCGATCGTGTATTATCCTCGAAATCACACTTGCTCGGCGACAGACCTACCAAACAAAACTGTACTCTGAGAGCATTGTCCTCTTCATTTTCGGCAAGTATTCCACGGTACCGGGCAACCTTCGTCGCACCAAATCTCACGACAAAATTGTCTCGGCCGATCGGTGCTCACTGTTCACGACCCTTTTGTCATACCGATTGTCCCGACAATCTTGTCAAATAATTGTGCACAAATGCACACATATTGTAGCGAGTCCTTTTTTTTTTTATTCTTCACCCGCTTCGCGTTTCTCAGATGACGACATCGTGCCAAAAGATACGTCTCTCTAATCCGAACTCAATTATTGTTTATATTTTTTATTTTATAATATTTTCTGTATTTAACAGATTGATAACTATATTTT
>JAAMPD010000764.1:0-37244 GCA_025266255.1 Trissolcus basalis | reverse complement strand
TCTGTTAATTTGTAATTTTTTTTTTTTTTTTTTTTTTGATTGATTAAATTCGACTATGCTAGTGATTTGATTACGATGAACAAAAATCATTTGATAAGAAGTTGAAAATCGTTTTGGTCCAATGGGTTTTTAAGTTATGAATATAAATCTCATTAGTTAATAAGTTGATTCATAAATTGTGAATTTGATAGATTTATGAATGCAAATGTTTAAATTTGAATGTCTACGTTTGAACGTTTTATTAATTTTAAAAGTTGAGTTTCAAATGTTTGATGTAATTTGTACTGATATGTTCAAGGACTGGTACACAAAGAGTGAGACAAAGAGGGGAAAAAAAGAAATCTCTCACGATTATCCAAGAGGGACGAAAAGTTGTGAAATTTCTCATGGCGCGTGATTCAGAAGTGACAAGAAGCTAATGCTCGAGAGACTGGTTCAGTTGGAGCAGCTTCTTATCTGTTGTTTCTTTTGTAAATTATGACTTTTACAGTTACGTGTTCAAGCCACTTTTTGTGTCTCGCGCGCACATTTTAATGTGGCAATTTGTAGGCTAAAAGTACGTTTGAAAATGCACTTGTAGAGGAGCGACTCAGCCCCGCGGATGATACTGATGGAATAAATTGTGATAAGTCAAAGTGATGTCTCGTATCGCCGATTGGCTCCGTTGGCTTTGATATAAATTACATTACCATCAAGACGAGAAGAAACCTCTTCCCGGATTTACGGGAATTTCTATCAAAATGTGTCAGAGATGGATTCGTTTAACTCCCCTCTTGTTTTCTCATTTAAATTAACTCGTTTAATTCATCCGCTCGTGTTTCTGGTTAAGGAATATATCAGTCAATTATAACATTCAAACGGAATAATCCGTGATTTTCTGTTTGAATAATTTTATCACTTCCCGGGATTAACAGGTGGAAAAATCGAAGTGCTAAAATCGTGACTCGACGAACATCTTTTCCCTTTTATATATCCGTCGGGTTTCAAAAGATAACGAGCCGTAAATTTTGACCGACTTTTGTTCCGTCGGAATATTTTTTGAAGCAAGTGGAAAAAAAAACTATACCAGTTTACGATAAAGTCCGAGACAGAAATAAAATTATAAATAAAGTACAACAAATTAATAAAACTCAAAGTATCCTAAGTAATTATTTATGTAATACAAGAATTATATTAAACTGTCATTTTAATTTATAATGCGATAGAAAAAGTGACGGTTTAATTAGTTTTTTTTTTTTCAAGACTGAACACCGAACAATGTAATTTCCCTCTTGGCAAATAGTTTGAGTGAATTTCTCACAAGAGGAAGAACCGATTTAAATATTTATGAGATTGTAAATTGGATTACAAGTATGTGAATCCGAGACGTACAATTCTAATGTGATTATGTTGGACTGTTACAGAGTAGATGAGTGGAAGATACCACTAGGTGATGCAGGGCGTGATGCCAGTGAAAACGAAGTCTCGAGTTCCAGACAACATGGGTGTAACTAATGGATTAGTCGATGCCCGGGCCAAAGAAGTGCTCAGGGAAGCAGTCGACGCGGTCGTTAACAGTTTTGCCAAACACACTCAAGGCTACGGCAGAGGTACCTTTTTCTAATCCTCCAAAAACGTTTTCTAATACAAAATGTATTTTCTAAACCCAACTAAACGAGAAATCAATTGACAAAAAAACCTGAACTCAGTTTCTAATTCACATTCTAATCGTAAGCTGAATTGAATCATTGAAATATCTTAACTGAATTTATATCACCGAATGAAAATTAAAAAAACAAATGAAAGTTGCAAATTACAAATGGAGAATTTTTGAGAAAAGTTTGTAATGCAGAATTAAACAAAATGAATGTTAAATTTTTCAGTGAACGTAGTGGAAGCTCTTCAAGAGTTCTGGCAGATGAAACAAAGTCGAGGCACAGAACTGCGAAACGGAGCACTGGTGATCTACGAGTCCGTACCAGGAGCAAGTCCTCCTTACATTTGTTACGTCACTTTGCCCGGCGGTTCCTGTTTCGGTAGCTTCCAAAACTGTCCTACCAAGGCCGAAGCTCGCAGATCCGCTGCTAAGATTGCTCTCATGAATTCCGTCTTCAATGAACATCCTTCTAGAAAAATCACCGACGACTTCATTGAAAAAGCCGTCGCCGAGGCCAGGGCCAGTTTTGCAAAACCTTCCATGACTAATGGAGTTAGTAACACAGATTTCTGCAAGAAATAAATTATAATTGACAGAAAATTAATCCCGTAAAATGTCAAATTTGTTTTTGTATTATTTCTTTTTTAATTGTTGAATTGAATAATTGATGAAGAATAATTAAAATTTTTTCAGGTGAAGGGAGACGAGAAGGAAGATCCAAACACAGGGATAGGCGCGTTTCGTTTCATGCTGGAGTGCAACCGTGGCAAAACGATGCTGGAGTTCCAAGAGCTGATGACCGTGTTTCAATTGCTGCACTGGAACGGATCACTGAAAGCGATGCGAGAGAGACAATGCAGCAGACAGGAGGTCGTCGCGCATTACAGTCACAGGGCATTGGACGATGACATGCGTAGTCAAATGGCATTGGACTGGGTGGCCAGGGAACAGGAGAGCAGCGGCGGCGTCGTTGCCATGGAATTAGCTTTAGCCGAAAGAGAATTAGAAACCGCTCGACTAGCAGGCAGGGAACTCAGATTTCCTAAGGAGAAGAAAGATATCCTTATGTTAGCTCACAGCCAGGTCTGCCCTCAGTGAATCTAAAAAAATTAATCATTTTCATTTTAAATTAAATTAAACAATTTCATTTCCAAATGGTCATCTCAAATGAGTCCTTAAAACATTTTTCACTGCACAATCTTGCCCGTTGTAGAACGAACAAAAAAAAATCATTTAGTCAAAAAGAGAGAATAAAAAAAAGAAATCTTGCCCTCGTTATAGTTTGGCTGTGAAATTTCACTTAATTGATAGAACATAAGAATTAGGATCGGATTTTGTTTTTCATGAAAAATTCAACGAGTACATCGGTTTCTGAATAGTGAAACAAAATGGAATTACAAGATGTATACGTTGCGCAATCGCTGTGTCTTCCATAAGCTAGGAGTGAGGTTTCAAAAAACAAATATTTGTACACAATCATCCCGACGATCTCTGATCGATCGGATGTTGAATTATTCATTTTTAACGTCAACCTCCTTTTTTATTTTTCTATTCCAGCCGGAAAAACAAAACTTTTTCTCGACCTGGTTGAAGGTGTGAATGAAAATGAAAGTTAAGTTAAGGGTTAAGGTATTGCACTAAGCGTCAGACATAATTGTGATATTCGTGGACATTACTCGATTCTCTCTTCTGAAGTTACAAGTTTTGATAGTCCACTCTTATTAGCCGGTAAAATGTTCACGGATAGTGTGCGATGTTAAGTCGACGTCACACGTACCATTTGACGCAAACTACGTTGTTTCTGTTTATTTTTGCTTTATTTTATTTTTTATTTTTTTAAATAGAAAGCTTCTTAAGTTTTTTTTTAATATCATAGCTATTCAATTATTTGATCTCCTTAATCTAATCATGACCGATCGATCTGAACGGAACGAACAATCAAATTAATTTATCGTGCCAGGAAAAGAACAAAAATGTATCCACCCTTCAAGTTGGACTTCCCCAGTTTTCGAATCAAAACATTTTCCAAACTGCGACGTGGTAGTCCGCGTGCTTTAATCGTGATTGAGAGCCGAAAAATTGTGATACCGTGCATGAGCACTTTTGAATTTGATTGTATTCACTTTCCTAAGTTCAAAGTTTCCAATTGCTGACGATGTCTTGTGGGAACAGTGAGTACGGTCATTAATCGTGTTTCGCTTGACTGCAGTCTATCTAATAAGACATTATACTTATTTTTATTATATTATTATTATATTATTATTAAATATTATTCAATAAAAAACAATGTTTTTATAGTACTTAATCTATTTCATTCAATTATCACATTTGCGATGATATTACAGTCGGATTCGCCAGGTGGGACTTGTCCTGCTCTTCTTTTTCTCCAAACGGATGCTCCAAGATTTTGTCTATCAATCCAAATTCTTTTGCCTCCGTGGGCGACATGAATTTATCCCTCTCCATGTTGGATTCTATAAAATAAAAAATCCCTTTTTTATGATTTTATTTCTGTCATTCAAACAAAAATTTAATTTCAATGTTTGTTGCAGTCACCAATTTTTTGAAGATCGCAACCAGTGTGTTTGACGTAAAGCCCGTTGATCATATTTTTCAATTTTAGTATCTCCTCGGCTTGAATTTGTATGTCCGTGGCTTGACCGCGGGCACCTCCCGAGGGCTGATGAATCATAATTCTTGAGTGGGGAAGCGAATGACGCATTCCAGGCGATCCTCCTGTGAGAAGCAGACTGGCCATGGAACATGCCTGTCCCACACACCAGGTAGCAACGGGCGGAAGAACGTATTGCATCGTGTCGTAAATCGCTAAACCCGCTGTTACAACACCGCCGGATGAATTGATGTACATGTGGATTGGTTTTTTACTGCTCTCTGATTGAAGGAACAACAGCTGAGCTACGACCAAAGAAGACAGGTCGTCGGTGATCTGAAAACAATAAATTTTATAACTCGTCCATAAATTAAAATCCGAATAAACAAACAGATGAAAAAATAAAAAAATAAAAAGACAAACCTAAAATGTATTTGTTCGCTTGTACTTTGAAATGTAATGCAAAAAGTTTACGTGGAAAAAAAAAGTTTTGTTTATCTGAGCTTTTAAAATTTTGCATCTGATTAAACTTTTGATAATGGAGTGAGTTGCAAAAAATGTGGAATAATTTAAATAAATTTTGAATCTTCTTACAGGCCCCATTACACATATTATTCTCTCTTTGAGCAACCGAGAATAAATGTCATATGCACGTTCACCTCGACCCGTCTGTTCGATAACAACCGGAATCAGATTCAGGTTCCTTTTAACATTATTCTGTATTAAAGTACGTCCCTGAAAGTACAAAAATAAAATATTAAAAACAATCCTGATAATAAATCCTTCAGTTTTATTTTGTATTTTTAAATAAAATTGGCTAACAAATAAAAACTTACGCTTTTTTGTAACAAATTGCAAGCATTTCGGAGCATCTTCCTCGGGTTATGTTTACGTGACGTAGTTGACGTTGGACTTCGGCAAGTTTTTAGGTTAAAATTGTTTTGGTCGAATAAAAGTCGACTTTTTTGTTTTGGTGTCTCGCTGATTAATTATAAATAAACAGTGATCTATTTTTTCATATTTTCTTTTGGCAAAAACTCTTTTTTTTCCGCAAAGTTCGGACGCCTTTTCTCTTTCTTTTTTCGCACTAAAGTGAGATAGATAAACAGGTTGTAAAGGCACTAGAAATGTCACCAGTTCTAGTAACTTTGTCAGGTTTGTTTTTGGAACAACACGAACTGTCAAAACGTGCTCTTTTCTTCAAAAAAATAACAAACAATTAGGTTAGAATTTGCAATTTGAAAATTACACTTGAAGAGATACAACATTTTTCATCGTTCAAAAATTGAAAACAAACATGGCTCCTGTAAGTGACAAAGAGATTGCATCTATTGGCAACGTTTTAAATAATCCCAGCAGGCCATTGAAGGAGCGGTTTCGCGCTTTATTTACGTTGAAAAATATTGGAGGCGCCCTGGCGATTGAAGAGATCAAAAAATGTTTCAAAGATCCGTCTGCTTTGCTGAAACATGAATTGGCTTATTGTCTGGGTCAGATGCAGGATGTGAAAGCAATTCCAGTGTTGACTGAGGTTTTGAAAGACGTTTCACACGAACCCATGGTTAGACATGAGGCTGGTTGGTTTTCAATCTTTTATCTTTACATATTTCACACCTAATATTTTATTTTGTAATTAATTTTCAATTTCAATGATAAACAATTTTTAATTATATTTCGTTTATTTTTTAATCCTTTTCAATATTTGATTTTTAACATTATTAGTTTTTAATCAATTTTTTTTGATTGAATTTGATTTTTGATTATGAAAATTACAAGTTTTGCTTATTTTTAGGCGAAGCATTAGGTGCGATAGGTGACGACAGTGTTCTACCAATCCTGGAAGAGTACAGCAAGGATCCTGTCATCGAAGTTGCAGAAACTTGTCAGCTGGCACTTACGCGAATACAGTGGTTGAAAAATGCTCAATCAAAAACGGAAAAATTGTCAGAAAACCCTTACGCCTCTGTGGACCCTGCCCCACCGTCTTTTGAGACAGACGTTGATGAGCTGAAGAAAATTTTGATGAACGAAGAAGCGAATTTATTTGACAGATACAGAGCTATGTTTTCTCTGCGAAATTTGAGAACACCAGAAAGCGTCGTGGCTTTGTCTGAAGGTAAAACCGAATTGAAATCAAATACCAAATGATAAAAAAAAGTGAATGAAATTGAATCACGACATGTGACCTATTTTATTTACGTTTTATTAAAACTTTTTAATAGATCAAAGACTAGATTTTTATTTTAAAATTGAATCATTATTTATTTACGAAGTTTTTAATAAATTATCTTAAATGTTAAACTTTTGATGTAATTTCGAAACAGCTAAAAACATTTATTCACAACTAATTGTAATATTGTAAAGCTGCTGTGCTTGAAATTCAAAGACTAAATTTATCGTCATTGATAATAAACTGCATTGAACACAATTTCACGTGATTAAAATAAGTTGTTTCTGTAAGCGAAGGTTTATCAAGTTCAACAAAATGTTATTTCCGCATATCAGAAAGTGTCAAATAAATTTTCCAAACAGAATTAGAACTTTCTAAACTTCTTTGTGTAAAGTTTTACGATGAAAATTCAACTGATATGCTTTTATTTCATTTCAATTTCATAAACTATGTGAAGTTAGACAAAAATAATTAAAACCTATCACATTTCGCTGAATTAGTTACAGTTAAACAATATTATGTATGATAAAACAATTGTTATCAACGAAATTATAGTTTTTCATTACAAAATACAATCATGTACAATCGTCTTTGAACTTGAAATGAATATGCAATCTTTTATTAAATCATGCATATTCAAAGACGGAATTTTTTTCTTGGATTAAATTTGAAAATCTTTGCAGGTCTGAAAGCAAGCAGTGCCCTATTTCGTCACGAGATTGCATTTGTGCTGGGACAATTACAGGAAGAAATTTCCGTTCCATACTTGGTAGAATCATTGAAAAATCCGGAGGAAAACGAAATGGTACGCCACGAGTGTGCAGAAGCTCTTGGAGCGATCGCCACGCCCGAATGTTTTGAAGTTCTGAAAAAATATCTGGAGGACGAGAAGCGAGTTGTTAGCGAAAGTTGCGTCATTGCTCTGGACATGTGCGAGTACGAGAACAGCGTTGACTTTCAATATGCAAATTTGTTGCCGCAAGTTTCTACGTGATGTTCGACGTTTCAGTTCAAAGTTTATTATAGAAACTGTAAATTATATTTTTAAACTCTAAGTGAGATCTGAATTTTGTACATTAGAATCGAACGCAAGTAATAAAAACGTTGAACTGTCGATGAACAAAAATTTTACTTCATCATTTTAGTAGAATCATTCTTTTGTCATTTTTTTTTCTTTTGATAAGTGAAACTGAGAAGTAAAACTGAAAACAGTTTTGAAACGTGAAATTATTCGCATTGGCGTGAGTCAACTGACATTAGCACAATACAATTGGTCGAACATTTTCCATTCAAGTATAGATCCCTAACACGATTTACAATCAGTGTCTGAACTATTTTAGTCTATCATTGTTCAAATCAAAATTTTCACAAACTAAAAGACTTCCAATCTGTTAATGTCTTTTTTTCCATCGCGTCATGATTATATTCACATTTATAAAATCGATTTATGAAAAAAAAAAAAAAAAAAACTTCAATTGATTATAATTTTCATCGTTGTGAAAGAAAAACTTATCACTAAACCAATTACATAATTTTTGCCGATATAAAATTCTTGATGGATGACAACACAGTTAACTTCATTACATTAAACAAACAAATATTAAAAAAAAGTCTCATCTTTTTTTTTAATTAATTCCGTTGAAAAAATAAATTAAATTCCCTGCATTAAAAGTTGAACTAATCATTCAACCGGAGTTAATGTAATCGGGAGGATTGAAAGGATTAAAAGCAACGAATTGAAACAACTCCTTTTTAATTAAACTGAAAGTTCTGGATTTTGCGGAGAGGTAAACATTTAATTAGTTTATTGTGACAGAGAAACCCGTTTAGTTATAACTTTTTAATGTGACATTTTTGTTTTTACTTTTTAGTTTGGATGCTTCTAGGTACGAGGAGACATGTGAAATTAGCGCGTGGCTGTTTGTCTCTCCGCCCCCGTGTGACTGTGATTTTTAGCTTTTGAACAACCACCACAAGTGTGTCGGAGCCGAAGGTTATCACGATGCGCGGCGCACGAAAATAGATCTAGTCGGACTTAGGAAGCGGATCTGACAGGTTCGCTGGCTGTGGCTGTGCGAGCTGCGATACATTGTCACACTCAGTGTCATCCACGCACGTGCTTTTATTTACTTGTAACTGCTGCGTGAATGTGCCACTTTTTCGCCCCGCGTGCCTGGGCCTTTTTCATCGCCAAACACGTACGCTGCTCCAAAATCCAAAATTCATTGTCGCATATTGTTTGTGTACAAAAAACGTTTCATTCAATCTAGTCTAAACTAATTCATAAAAGACATTCTCATTTATCATGATGTAAAACAATAAAAAAAAATTCTCAACTGCCATACAATTTCGATCGAAAAATCCACAATTTTGTTCACAAGCCAATTACAGTTTTTAAGATTTTTGGATTTTTGTATTAATTGATTTATGACGGATGTTAATTGTGGTTTTGTAGATTTGTTATTTCCATTTTCATTGGATTTGAGTTTGATTTTTTTGTTTGACTGAAAATCGTTAACTGGCTTTGAAACGTGTGTAAAGAAATAAAAGCAGGAACAATTGCGTGTTTAGAAAAACGAGCAAGACGGCGTGCGGGAAGATGTCACACTTGAAATGCGTAATCATTTGATGCTTGGGCACGATGTTGCACACCTTTCCATCTGTATAAAATATAATCAATAATGATTCTTATCGCCTCTTCTCTCTTTTATCTCCGTCTCCCTCATGCTTCGCCTCTTTTTTTTTGCGTTTCCACTCGCGCGCGACTTTTTAACCGAATGTGCTTCAATCCGTTCTTCCCTGTCTGCTAACCTGTCTGTTCATTTTTATTTCCTATCGTAGAATCACTTCAATCCATTTCAGTTTTTTGCTCGAAAAAACTTTCAATCACTTGAATAAACATTCTTCAGAAGGATTTTTAAGGATTATATTTTCAATGCAGCTTTTGATTGGGATCATAAGCGAACAAACTTTTTTCCATTAACTTGTTCTTCTCGTTGAATAAACGTGATTTTTAGTTGGCTATTTTTTATCAATTGTTATTTTTCGTTATTTTCGTTTACTCAACTGTCATGTTTGTTCGAATGTTTCATGTTAGTTTGTATTTTGGTTGATTGTGTTTGTTTGTTGAAAATGGACGATTTCAGCTTTCTCTGTTATCATTAATTGGCCATCTCTATTAAGGATTAAATTATGCCAATGTTTGGATCATGAAAACACAGGCTCGTTAGTTATTTCTACACAATATTAATCTTTGTCACGCTAGACCTCTCCGAGGTATTCAATTAATCAAGGATTAAAATCAATATTGATTTACATCAACTCAAGTGTGACCACTAGACTTTAGTACTTTCGCGATCTAATCATTAGTCAAATTTATAATTTGCATGGCCAAATCAATTTTGTTACTCTCCTAACAAAAAAATCGTGTCATTTAATTAAAAGCAAGAACGAAATTTGTTTAAGTTTAAAACGAATACCAAAATGTAGAAAAATAAAACACAACAGAAAAATCTTATTTCTGAATGCAAATCCGGACAGATTTGCATATACTATGAACTATTGTTAACTTTTGCAAACAGTGTTCTCGTTTAACAAAGTTTGTCCAGGGATTTGTAAATTTGCAAAGAGACTTGTTCGAGATTATGAAAACCTAATCAGTGTGTCGAGGAGGATGCTCTCCTTTGTGAAAGAAAATGAAGAGAAGACCCGCCTCTGATAAAGATGCAGCTTTTATCGGAGGCGTGTCCGTCGAAATACATTGATGCATTGAAACGTCACATGTTTGTTTAATATTGAATCAGCAGCTTTAAACGGAACGCGGCCTGCGGTTCACAGCCAGTTATCTGTGAAATAATTCGATTGCGAATTTGCCCCTGATAATATTACGATGGTTCGGAGAAAATAAAAAAATCCTATTCAGAGAGTTCGCAAGACGAACATTGCGACTATGGTTTTGGTTGAATAAAAATATAATTCAATCGTCTCCTGCTCGAAATATCGCAATTCGAATTTGGGGCATTGAATTTTCATTTCGGGCCAAATCAAACGATAATGAAAGAATAAAAAAAAGATCGCTGTATTGAATTTCTTCTACCATCCATTTGTCCATCCGAATTCGTGGTTTTGAAATGAACTTTACAGATTAGCATGTAGCCTTCGAGTGTCAGTAAATTTACATTTATATAATGTAACAGAGTATAATATAATAAATTAAAAGAACCGCAGTTGGCAGGTGTGGTTCTTTGTTCTTGGTTTTATTCGAATTCTGACTGGCTTACGGGCAGAACCTGTAAATTTGTAATGGATTTGACAGTTTAGCATGTAACCTTTAAGTGTCAGAAAACGAAAATTAATTATGTAGTTTCTATCTGCGCGCTAGAAACTAGTTTGACAAAGAAAAATAAATACAAAGTAATACATCAATTTTTAAAACAAACTGGATATTTGTTGCGACTCAGAACAAGTTGCAGATAATATGCAAATGATTAAACACACAAAATTGGATTCTTAATTGTATTTTGAAAAAAGAACAAAATAATGAAGTTTACAAGACGAAGTAGATTCTTATTAACAACAGTTAATGAAAAATGATTAACTGAATATACAGACTTGATTGGATTTTTTTATAGATAAAATAAAAACGAACAAAACTTGGAGTGATCAAAAGTAAAACTTTTTAAAACGTTGCTTATATTGCACGTCAATTTTACACATAACTATTAAAATTTTTAGATAATTTTTCTATGAAAAGATCATCATTATAAAATTTTTTCTGAGAGAAGTTTCCAAAAAAAATTTTTTTTTAAATTTCACCTTTCAAAGTGATTTATCAATTTACTAATCGAGTATTTCTGTTTTGATTGACTAAATCATTAACTTATTATTACATCTCCCCCTCCTCCTTTTTGACAGATTCCAAAATCCCTTCTCTATTATAATAGTAGATTTATTTAATAGAGCTTTGAGACATGTATTCATATTGTGTCGTTTATCGGTCGGATGCTGAACATTCAAGAGCGAAAGTAGAGTGAAGTGGAGTACAGAGTTTTTAGTGGATAAAACGGAGTTTGTGTAGGTGGGGGTAACTGAGTTGGGTCCAAACCCCAGATTTTAATTGGTCAATTTGCAATTCGCAAAAATTGGTATGACTTTTTTTTTTAATTTTGGTAAAAGTAATTTCGTAAGAGTTACATACTACTGTTTTTTTGTTTTTTGCTATTTTTAATCTTTGAACAAAATTCTGTAAATTTATTTTCCTTTTTTTTTCTTTGATGAAAATTCAATGTTCCAAATGTGAATTGCAGTGTTTTATTCCCAAACGATTGAATTGCGTTTTCATTCGACCGAAACTATATTCTTCTCCGAATTTCAAATAGTTTTTATTCTCTTCCGAATCATTTTTGATGATAAAATTATACAGTTTCCTAATCTTGCTTTTTGCATAAAAAAAATATATAAAAAAAATGAAAAAGTCAATCGTATCTAATTTCTTTTATTGAAGTCGTTTTCTTTGATTTTGTAGAAAAAATATGGGATCATCCATGAGCGTTCTCTGGACTTCTCAAGACGATAACACGGTAGATTCAGCCACAGGTCTTACACCGAAACAGAAGAAAATTGTCCAAAGTACATGGAACGTCGTAAGAAAAGATCCCGTTGGATCTGGAGTTACTGTTATGATCATGTAAGGATTTGACCTGTAAAACGAGATTACCCCACGAGCACAAAAATGAAAAAGGAAACGCAAACAAAATGAAATTTGTCGGTCAATTTTAAAGTGGTTCAAACGAAACGGTTAAAATATCGTTTTTTTTTTTTCAAATTTAATTAAAAGTGGTCTAAACGACAGAAGTTTTAATTATTTCATACAATTTTTCGCACGAGAGAATTTGCGGTTTGTCAGAAATGTCAGGATGAAAATTGCAATTTTCAATTTCAGTTTTTATTAACAAAATCGATGTACTGTGCCAATTTGTAAATTAAATAACTCCATTTTCAGATGCTCGATCGTTTTTTTATATTTTTCAAACGAGGATAACTAGAAGGTCGACTTTTTAGAATGCCATATAATTCTGACATTTTCCAACGCTCAAGCTACTTTGAATATCAAAGCGATGGGAAATTTTAATAGTGATTAGTTCTCCTCGAAAATTTGAAACCAGTTCAGTGTTTTTGAAGCTCGTGAAGCTTATAAATAAATGAATAATGAAGAACGATTCTCATATGCACTTATTCATAGATTTGTTCAACCTGGTTTCATTATTGGGACTAAAAATATAACACTTCGTCAAAGTTTAAAACGATTTTTTTTTAAATTCAGTTCAGTCATAAAATTAAAAAAAAAAAAAAAAATGCAGTGCGTTCAAACCAAACTATCCTTAAATATTCAAACTACTTTTTTCAGCTTGAAAATTGTATGATTCAAATTAAAAAAATTGATTGCAGGTTTTTTAAAAAGCATCCAAACTATCAACAATTTTTTTCGACTTTCAAAGACGTCCCCGTGGATCAGTTACCGGACAACAAAAGATTTCAAGCCCATTGTGCGTACATCATAACAACTCTGACCAGCGTGATCGACTCAATGCACGATTTTGGATTACTAGAAGCCACTCTGATCAGCCTCGGGGAGAGGCACAAAAATCGAGGCCAAACGCAGCAACAGTTCCAAGTGAGACATGCAAAATAACATTTGTTATTAAAATTTTAAATTTCATTTTTCGTGAGGAGAAAGATAAAGGGAAGAAATCCCATCGACAGTGACATCAAAAACACAACGGCTGAATTATTTTGCTTCACTTGGCTGAATTACTCTTCATATAGAACTTTCATCCGAGAGCGGAGACAATGCAATTTGCAATAGAGCGAATCAGACGAGTATAGATCGACGGATATAAGGAATAACGAGACTTGATTTGATCTCACGTCAGTCCGCATGTAAAATGCAGGCCTGAAGAGTTATCTTGCAATTGCAAGAGTGTTTTGTTCATCACAATCCAATTCCCATTGATTTTTCCGTTCAATGAAACACTCCATTATTCAATGGAAAACAATCAAAACCTATGACATCTCCAGTCCACTTATACCGCCTTCTGAAATTTTCAAAAACAAATTGCAGTGTCAATTATCTTTCAATTGTCAACAATTTTCATGTGAAAAATAAATGTATGACATATATATCAAAGACACATGTTTTTATATATCTATGTTCTGCACGTTTTAATATATAGGGTCAAATTCATATCAATTTAAAAGAATATTCCATGTGCCTTCATATATGCAACATACATACATGCATTTATTATATACAATAAAATTTAAACGATTTCATCATATATTTCAATATATCTATTATATATATATTCAGCTATTTGTGATATATAATCTGTTATCTATTTGACATCCCTAGTAAAAAAGATCATATACTGTCCATATGTTATCAATAGATTTACAATATATTATTCTTCATAAAATCATATATTGATAATACATAAACAATATATTGACAATATATTTTTTAATATTTTTTATATTTGAACTGTATATTGGCAATATATTAGCAATTTTCTAAAAAAATCAATATATTGTTCATAGATTGGCAATATATTGTCCATGTATGGTCAATATATTGTTCATATACTGTCAATATATGTTTTATGTATGGACAATATATGATCCTTTTCACTAGGGACATATTCATTTTTTTGTTTTATATTAGTGTAAAATATTAGTATAAATTTTATTATATTGTAACTTTCGTAATTTCAGCATTTACGAGAGATCCTGGTGGAATTTCTTAGCCAAAGACTCGGGACTGATTTTACACCGGAAGTTGCAGATGCCTGGATCAAAACCCTGGACTTGGTCTATGCTGGAATTTTCAAGGCCTATGCGTAGTCAACGCGGACTATAAATTACCTAAAAGAAAAAAAAAATGATGCATGACATAGAATTAAGACTGCCTGCTTTGTCACAGTAATGTGTAAAACTGCACAAGCACCGGGCGCCCTTACGCACCGCACAATCACACTGACTTTAACGATTCCGTTTTATCTTTACACGGACCAATCTTGTATAAACTCTGAAAATTGTATTCAAACAAAAAGAGAAACAATTCAAACAAACAAAAATCTTAAACCGAATGGAAAAAATGTCGTGTATATATATGTTGTGTAAATATATATATGTACATATCGATACTATACCCAGCAGTCATTCATGTGACACACTAATGTTAATGAATTTTTATATATTTTACATAATGGTAATTAAAAAAATGTTAATTAAACAAAAAAAAAGGACTGTACAGAATATCAATTCGACGGACAGTTTATTGTTTTTGCAAATCGTTATATATGCGACATTTTTTTCGTTTTTTTGGTATATGTACTCGACGATCAAACAAAAAGGTGGAAGAGAAAAGATTGCACGGCACTTTTCGTTTTTAACGATGTCAAACATCACAGGTACACTGCACTCCGACAAAACAAAAGTTGTATTTTTCAATGAATGAGAAACATTTTATATAAAACAATTTTATCATACGTAATTAAAAGAGAATAAAAAAAGTCACGAGACAAACAATGGATTGTGCTGAGACGAGTCAAAAATTTTATGACCGCAACGGTGGGCCGGTCAATAAACATAATTGTAGGACTTTTTATTTGACAAGAAAATAAAACAGGATGATGACCGAGTTCTGATGGCCACTTTTTATAGCACAAAACAGGGTCTATGTGAAAATAGATGCAAACGCCTGTATGTGTTTATTACAAGGATGAAATGATTTTCTGTACACTTTAACCTCAAGATGAAGTGCGATGTCGAAAAATAACAATTCATTATGAAAAAGTACACTTGTTAAAGAAGTGTCCTGTGATTCAAGTGCATGACGAGTTCGACCAATTTAAAGATTTGCAAAAAAATATTAAAAAACCATGTCACCTGAGTTGGCATCCAATAGAGGCTTCAATGTTTTAGTTAAAACTGGGGGAAAAAAATATTAAAAGAGAGAACCAATAACCAATGAGTTTTGTTGAAAAGGTCAAAATTGAATCAGTCTAATTGATTTTGTAATTTTTCAATAATCGAAAAAGGAAGCACAAAATTCTCTAGTATTTGTAGATTGAATTTGTTTTTCTTTGTAGCCATTAAAAGAATCTTGACATTTTGAAGCATTTATAAATTAGGTTGATTTTGCATTCTAAAAGGTTGTTGGAACTATCTAATATAGATACTGAATATATTCTATTAATGATAAATTATATAATATATGTTTACAGGCACGTTATTGTAAATCTGGATACATTTTTCATGTACGATTGAAAAATAAAAGAAAAAGTCAAATCGAATTATGTGGTTATTTCACCATCGGACAACAAATTATTGTGAATTATAAATAAAAGAGTGAGCATGATCTTTGAAATAAATATTACACACCACATTGTTTCGTACTTTTGTATAAAATTTATTGTTGTATAACATATTTCAAATATATCAAAAAATTTGTTTTTTTATCATTATTTTTTTTTTAAACTGTTGTTCTCAATATTATTAGTGGCATTGACAAATAATACATTCTCTGCCAATGAACAGCGCTTACATTAAATGAGTTAAAGAAAAAAAAGCAAGAAAATTGAAAAGTTTTAAGACGAGTGTTTGACAAAATAAACAAGTCTTCCAAAACCCATTTACCGACGGACGTTTTTGTTGTTCTTGTTTTGTTTTCGAGAAAAGTACGACAAAATTGGAGAGAGAAAACATCGGATGACATTTCATTGCCAATCATTGATATCGCTTTATCAAAAAAAAGTTCGCACTAATTTCATTATTTCATAAAACATAAAATGATTAAACATTATAATAATACAAGCAATAGTAATTAATTATAATAATGCTAATAATATTATTACCAATATTAATAGTAGTAATAATAATGTTTGCGCGTAATTCAAATTTCATTTTGCTTTTTTTTTTCTTTGCATTGATAATAATCAATTTTTAGTCCTTTGTATTTTTGTTTAAATACACAAAATAAAATAGTTAACAATAAAAAGAGGGGAAAAAAATTTAATGACGGCAAAAATTTGTTTATATATAATCTTTAGAATTTCATTCATCAATATTTCCCATTTTTGCAATGTTTCGGTTTCTCATCATTTTTTTTTATTCCATGTTTATTCTTAAAAGTCGTCCCTTTTTTACGTGCACTCTGACTTGTAAGAAGAAAATATCGCTTTTAGGATTACTGGGGAATCGTCCGTACTAAATCAACAGTTTCGCGCGCTAGGAAAGTTTGTTACATGCAGTACGTCTTTGTTTGGTAACCCTTTCGTGCGCAGATGACCGCACGCGAAAAACAACCCACCGACGTCTTGCACGCGCTCGTTTCTCCCGTCCCCTTTCCTCGAATACCATATTACCACATTACATACTAGTAACAAGTAGTTAAATTTAAAAATGTGTAAATAACAATTTCACGCTTGCGTCGACGTATATTCTTGCTATTTCAAAAAATCATATTACCGTGTCCACTTTGCTCTTGACTGTATGTACATGAAGTAAAACGGGCAGTTATGACTTTTCAAAAATGATTCTCGAAGGATTGCGCATGAAAGGGTTAATGCTCGAGTGTCCCTCAATTATGCCATTATTCGTTCGAACGATCATTCATTTTGCCTTATTTCGTACGACTGTGAGTTGTGAGTGTGTGTTTTTTATTATTATTATTTTTTCATTATTTATACACATATATCATCTTGTTTTTTGTCCTCCTGTCTTGCATCCTCGAGTTTTTTTTATGAAATGTCTTGAGTTATATATAAATTAGCGCATCGTCGTTACAATTGCTTTAGCGCAGAATGCGTGTGATTTCATTATTAATTCTTTATTTTCAGCTTTTCTCAAAAAGGTCTTTGCAATAACGTTTTCTTTTGTTTCTTTTTTTTATAAATAATTTTCAAGATATTTTTGTTTTATTTTACTTCTTTTGTGTTTTCATCTTGGTTGCTTTCAGATATTTGTGTATTTTCTGCGTCCTGTCGTTGCCTTGTGATGCATTCGTTACGCTACGAGTGCTTGCCCGTTCAGTGGCAATCAGCGTTGAGCAACTGTTTACTCGACCACCTTCAGCACCTTGCCGATAGCAATAGTCTTATCTGTAAAATTCAAAGTCAAAATTTAATCCTTGAAATTGAATTGAATTCAACTGAATGGTAAAAGAATGATAATGTGAACTCACTCTCGTCCCTAAGGGTGAACCGGCCCATTTGTGGAAACGATTTGAATCGTTCGAGGCAAATTACTCCCGCACATTCAATTCTCATAATGGCCACTTGGTCTTGCTTCACGAACCTTGGACGTTGTCTGCTCTTCTCGCCTGTCTTTTTGTCGACAAGACATATGAGCAGTTTGACAGTGACCTCCTCGGCTGCGCAATGTATATGCATCACGGCGCTGTATCCGGCGCAAATGATACTCTTGTGTTCGAGGATCACAACCTGCGCGTCAAACACCTTGCCGGTCTTGATAGGATTATTGTTGTCGCAGAGCACGAAGCCGGGACTCACGTCCTCTTCTTCGATGCCCTTTAATTTGATTTTCACATTTTCGCCAGGACCCACCGACGTTACCTCCTCGTCGTCAGACCAAAGTTGGTCCACTGTAACTGCCGTCTGAAAAGTAACAAATAATCAATTAAAACAAGCAAACAAAAAATCGTACATTTTAGCTTGATCCTCGTTTCAGTTACGAGTGAATAGAACAATTGCAAAAATACAAACCCTATTCGGCATAACCAGTAAACTGTGACCCTTCTTCGCACAACCAGCTTCGACCTTTCCCATCACCACTGTACCCATATCTTTATATTTATCGACTATTGGCATAATGAAGGGACCCGTACTCTTTCGGTTCAGAGACGGTAACGAATCTATGAAGGGGATGAACGGCGGCCCTTTGTACCAATTACATATACTCTCTGGAATCGGGTCTTTTAGGCCAATTCCAAGCTGCCCGGAAACTGGCATGAAGGTAAGATCTTTTGCGGGGTTGAAGCCTAATTTGCGGAGATAAGGTAATATTTTGTCTCTGAAAATAAAAAATGATACAAACTGATTAGTCACTTCAATTTTACAACACCCGATTCGATACATTGAACATTCATACATTTAGCTTCTAAAAATATATTTTAAAGTCTAAATATAAATCCGAGATTGTTCATTAATACAAAAGTTCAGCAACCAATATCCCAACTTGATTTTTTTTATTGAAAGGCAGTTGATTGAACTTTTGCAATTTTTTATACGGTCATTCACATCGGGTGCTTTCATTTCAAATGGAATTCGATTCTTACTTGCATTCGTTGTATCTTCCTTCGTCCCATTCCACTGTAGGGTCATCCATCTTATTAACTAAGACAACGAGATGTTTAACGCCCGCAGTTTTAGCCAACATCGCGTGTTCCCTGGTTTGTCCACCCCTGTCGAAACCAGTCTCGAACTCGCCTTTTCTTGCAGATATTACGAGAACTGCGAGATCGGCCTGCGCCGCGCCTCCGATCATGTTTGGCACAAAACTTTTGTGCCCGGGCGCGTCAAGAATTGTGAAGTGCTTTCGTTCCGTCTCGAAGTAGGCTCGGCCCACTTCCACGGTTTTGCCTTTCTCGCGCTCCTCTTGGTTGGTGTCCAGCGCCCAGCTGAGGTACCACGTTTCTCTGCTGCGTTCCTTCGCCTCTCTCTCGTACTTTTCTAATGTCCTTTTGTCCACCATTCCCGTTAGCGCCATTATCTGTCCTCCAATCGTCGACTTGCCAGCATCTAAAAAGTTGTTAACAAAATTGATTAGTGTTCAAATTCAACAAAAAGTCAACATTTGTTTTTTTAATTTTTCGTTTTGTTTCTGTTTTCGAAAATATTATTCCGGTAACACGATAGAGAACAACAAGATAAACTCTATCAGCTTGTAACAGATGTCTGTTTGTTTTTTATTGTTTTCTTTTTGAATGGCTGCTGATAGACAATCAGTCTATCCGTGTAATGTATCCAATAATACTCTTTCATCACAGACAATACTAAAAATAAATTTTTATTTATATAACTATTGAAAGGAACTACAACACGATGATTGAAAGTAATTGTGTCGCACTTGAATAAACGTATCAAACAAGTATTACAAATTGATATCCGACAGATGCACGTGCGATTTGTAAACAGTCGCGTTTTTTGTATTGAATTTGACTTTTTTTTTTGCTTTGCTTTCGGAGAAAATAAAACGTGCAGTAAAGTGATCATGAATCATTCGAAACTTGATGCGTTGGATTCTCGCAATTTGATAATGAACTGATTTTCGTTTCATCAAACTAGCTGTTACTGGAATTAACTACCAAACCACAAGTTTTGTTTCTCATGTTTCTATCTTGAACAATTCAATAGAGCTAAAACATTTGTTTTAACTAATAAAATACACAAGCGAGATAAAAGAAAAGCGAAGTAATAACAATTCTTAAAAGGAAAACAGACGACCAAAAATGAAAAACAGAATAGAACAAAAGTGCCTATCCATTTGCAACATTATCAGATAATAACGCATTTCTCGGTTGAAAATCGAGCGATTATGCTAATTAAATCTGTCTATCAAATGCCAGTTTGAGTATAAACGACAATGCGGTTGGAGAACAGAAATCCATTTCGACCAGTTAAAGCTCCGTTGCAGTTATTCAATAATCTTTTTATCTTAAACTTTGGATCCTTTCGTTTGCAATGACAAAATTCTCCTCCCCTGTACTTACCAACGTGACCAATAAAAACAACATTAACGTGTTCCTTTTTGCTTTTTGTATCTTCCGCAACTTTTATTATTTTTTTCTTTGGAACCTTAACAACAGTCTCCTCATCTTCCTCAATATCCGCCTGAAATAAAGATGAAACTTATCAATCATCCGTTTGGAACAAAAACTTTTATCAACTTGTATTATCAACTTTGGTTGTTTAGCATAAAATTTTCATTTGTTTACCTCCTCGTTTTCAGGCGTGAGAAGAGGATCGCCATCCATGGCAGCTTCCTCCCACGAATCGGCAGGTTGGGGCTCTAGGTCGGAACTCAACGAGTCGGTATTTGTAATATTTGACAAGGTCACTCCTCCGCCAGTCGGAGGCTCTTCCGCTAGCGACTCCACAGGATCCGGTGGCACATCTTGTGCATCGTTATCTGCAATTTTTCAAACAAAAAAACTGTTATCCATGTGCAACAAAAAATACACCTCAATTAATAATCTTTATCAATTTTCTCTTATCTTTGAACAAAAAAGTGTAAATCTATTTAATTTGAAGAACCATCGTCATAACGTGTTCAATTGGAAACAATAATGTACGTTGATTTTGAAAGTGCGGTTAATTTATCTGTGATTAGCAACAAACAAAATTGGATATGTCCGTAGACCGTTATCTGAAAATCTGAAAAAAAAACCAAAATAGGCATTCCTGTCAAAGTCAATTTTATCGGCAATTAAAATATCACACGGAGTGATAAAAATTGGTCTCCGCGACAGTGACATAACAACGAACAAAAACGTGAATGAAAACTCAGAATGAGGGCACGAGTGCCTGCATCAGCAATCTGACGTGACAATACGTGGTCGCATATGCCAGTCTGGAGACACGTCGAGGTTGCCCGACGTGTTCCTCGGTCGGTTTCATAACCTATGAGTCGTGCCAAAACCCAACCTTACTTTCGGGGCCAGCCGATCAACGACCGGGGACAAGACCCAAAATTGTGGGGGAGAGACAGAACCTAACCTCAAATTTTTATTCCCGACAATTGTAACGTGTTTTGGAGCCCGTTGGGGCGATAAGAATGTAACTAACCATGATGAGTCTCGGGTTGCATGTCTGGCGCAGTGTCAACGTTGCTCGTGGCAGCTGCGCTCGCACTGTCGGCCGCGTTGGGCGCGCTCTGTGACGAGGAATTGATGCAAAATGAAGGCACGAATTCCGCGGCGTTCACGTTTAGCGTCGAGAATTTGCTCTCCATGGACTTGTCCTGGGCGGCATTCGTGTCCCCGCTATCCGCCTGCTGTTCCCACGAGTCCGGTGCCACACTGTTCGCCATATTTCGTACTCTTTTTCGATGAAGCACACACTGGAGGAGCGTCGTCGACTGATGAGGACGGTCGCGCGATCACGCTTCCTTCGAACGTTACACCGCGAGCTTTATCGGGGTGGGCTTAAAAAAATAGTTGCCGAGGTTTGTTCACAATTCGAACACGCGTGTCAGTCGTCCGCATGTGCCAGTGCCCCCCCGTGGTGTGTTTCTGGTTGCTTCACTAAACCGGAACTGCGCTAGTCAGCCACCTTGCCACCTACCACGCTAGTCGCTTCCGACTTGGCGCTGCCCTTTTGAGGTTAGGTTTTTGAATTTGAATACTGTTTTGCAAACAATTACGAAATCATGACATCTGCAAAATAACAAATTTGCGAGTTAGAAATTATTCGTAAATCAAGTGCTTTAGGTGATAATTTTTTTATATCAGTTCAAAGAGATGGTTTTAATTTATTTCAGCTAAGAAAAATTGTTTTTCTTTTGTTACACTGATATTGTTGATGTAAAAAGATTTGATATTATTTTGTTTGATTTTTTTTAATAAAAAAATATATAAAATATTGTCGATCGATCAGGCACATTTCGTTTTCATTGAATATTTCCTTTTTTGGCGTTTTTCTCCAGCGCATTGCAGATTTCGAAGTGCTGCTCCCCTCTAGACAGTGCTGCCCTCTGCACCTGATTGACACTACCATTTGAGTATCCCACGGCGAGACACGGTGTTTGATATTTTTAATAAAAAACTTTCGTTATTCATCGCTCGGCAAAAACAATCTGATCATCCAAAATGGTAAGCTATTTTATTTCTAAAATTGACGATCAAAAACGTTGTTCACTTTGACAGGCGTTCGTTAGGTGAACCAAGTCACACTACATTCTTTGTTGATTCTAACCAACAAATGTGTAATTTCTAGTAACTTGAATTCTTTTATACAATTTTATTTACGTACTGTCAAAATGTTACACTTTTTTGTTTGAAATAATCAAAATTTCGTGTACCCAATAACTGTTTGGAATATATTGTTTCTGACATAATAATTGCTTTTTGTATTTGTTTTCTCAATGTGCTTCGTTTTTTTTTCAGCAACCACAAATTATTCTGTTGAAAGAGGGGACCGACTCCTCCCAAGGAAAGCCGCAACTGATTTCAAACATCAACGCGTGTCAGATGGTCGTGGACGCAGTGAGGACCACTTTGGGCCCTCGTGGGATGGACAAACTAATTGTCGATTCCAAGGGCAGTGCCACGATTTCCAACGATGGTGCTACGATACTCAATTTACTTGATATTGTTCATCCGGCTGCCAAAACTTTGGTTGACATTGCAAAGTCTCAGGATGCCGAGGTATAAAATGAAAAAAAATGAAATTCAAGTATTTAATAATAAACCAAATGCGAAATTTCAAACAATTGAAATTTGATATAAAAACAAACTTTTGATATTATTTTTTTATTCGAATATCATTTTTTGCACTTTGAAAATAAAATATGTATTATTAAATGTGTTGTTTTGAAAGAACATTCAAAGGTCATGAGTTGAATTCAAATTTTTTATTTTGTTTTTAGAGTTAAGTTAAGAATTCTTTACATTTATTATTAATTGATATTCTATATTTTAGTCACGACAATTGTTAGATGATAATTTTAATTTTACGATAATAAATTATAATTTTACAGATCGGAGATGGCACAACTAGCGTTGTCCTTTTGACGGGAGAATTTCTGAAACAGGTGAAACCATTCATTGAGGACTGTGTCCACCCAAGGATCGTTATCAAAGCTCTCCGTTCCGCAACGCAGATTGCAATTGACAAGATCAAAGAGATCAGCAAACAGATGGATTCCAGTCCTCAGAAGCACCGAGTTTTGATGGAAGAATGCGCTGCGACTGCACTCAATTCAAAACTTATTCACGGTCAGAAGGAATTTTTCTGCAGATTGGTAGTGGATGCTGTAATGATGTTGGATGAACTTTTGCCTTTGAGTATGATTGGAATGAAGAAGGTAAGCCGGAAAGAAATCAGATTTCATATCAGAATTTCCGATTATTCACTTTATTTACCACCAAATGAATTATTGTCTTTTGGTATACTTCATTTTTTGATTTTATTTCACAGGTTCCTGGAGGAGCTTTGGAAGAATCAATGCTCGTCGCCGGTGTTGCTTTTGAGAAGACTTTCTCTTATGCTGGTTTTGAGATGCAGCCGAAGAAATACACACCTTGCAAGATTGCCCTTCTGAACATCGAATTGGAACTGAAGGCCGAGCGTGACAATGCTGAGGTTCGCGTGGACAACGTAGCGGAGTATCAAAAAATCGTCGACGCCGAATGGAAAATCTTGTATCAAAAGCTTGACCAGATCCACAAGACTGGGGCTAATGTTGTTCTTTCAAAACTGCCAATCGGTGATGTTGCTACTCAATACTTTGCCGACCGTAACATGTTCTGCGCTGGTCGCGTCAAGGAGGAAGATTTGAAGAGAACCATGAAAGCCTGCGGTGGAGCGATCATTACCACTACTCACGACATCAACGATAGCGTCCTTGGAAAGTGTGAAAACTTCGAAGAGAAGCAAATAGGAAACGCCAGGTTCGAAATCAGTTATTTATATATTACTTACAATTTTGAAATGACTAAACACACAGTTATAATTAATATCTTCTTTTGTTTGTTTAGGTACAACTTTTTCGCAGGTTGTCCCAATGCAAAAACTTGTACGTTCATTTTGAGAGGAGGCGCTGAACAATTTTTGGAAGAAACCGAGAGATCTCTCCACGATGCTATCATGATTGTAAGAAGGATGTACAAAAATGACGCTGTGGTTGCCGGCGGCGGTGCAATTGAAATGGAACTATCAAAAACTTTGCGCGATTACTCCCGTACGATCGCTGGAAAAGAGCAACTTTTGATTGGAGCGTACGCAAGAGCACTCGAAGTTATTCCAAGGTAAAACAATTTTGATGGAGAATAACAAAAGAAAAATAATCATGATAATAAAAATGAAACAGTTTTGAATGAAAATCAGACAGGATGGGGTTGGTAAATATTTTGTTTCTGTTTTAGGCAACTTTGCGAGAATGCTGGCATCGACGCGACCAATATCTTGAACAAACTGCGCCAAAAACATCATCAGGGCAAGCAATGGTACGGCGTCGACATAAACGAGGAGGATATCGCAGACAACATGGTGTCCTGTGTTTTGGAACCAGCGATGGTGAAAATTAACGCACTCACTGCAGCTTGCGAGGCCGCCTGCCTTATTCTGTCAGTAGACGAGACGATCAAAAACCCAAAAAGTGCTGGTGACATGCCAGCTCGTCCCGGACGTGGAATGGGTCGTCCCATGCACTGAAAAGCGCCTCATTTATCCGTACAATCTCTCTTTTCAAAGTTAAAAAACACAACTAACAATTATGTAAAGCAATTGATTAGTATTCACAGCAAACTTAATATCTGTGCATTTACAATGTACCGTGTACTGCAAAAAATAAATTAATTTGTACCGTTTCAACAGCCTGTAATTTCATTTGAATAACATTGTTCAGGGAATGTGTGTTATTTTGACGATGACACATCTACATTTGTTTTCATCATTGTTCCGTCAGTTGATGATAACATTGTCACAATATCTGGCAACGTAAATTAATTATCCTACCACGGACGAAGTTCAACTTTAGCATTTACTCGAACATCCGCAGCGCAATGAAAATTGATCTGGAATTATTCTGTGATTATGTTTTCACAATCATTTATGCAAATATTAATTTACCGTTTTTTCATTTTCGAACTTGAAGATGAACTATAAATGTTATGTTGAGAATTAAATATCAGATAACAATATTAACAGTAAAATAAACTAAAGCCTGTATCATAAAATAACTTTTGATGAACAATACTAAAAACCATAGGAAAATAAATAGATAAGAACATTAATTCAATGATTATTGAAGCAGGAATCGGGGAAAGGTAAATTTTCATTAAAAATAAGACCACATTTTGTTCACTGAGGCATTTATATATGTGTATATATGTGCATACACACACACGTATATACATACATATACATTTATTTTTAGTAATTAATTAACTTTATTATTTCAGCATCCTTCAGTTGTCCGCAAGTTGTTCATGTTTTGGTTTTTTATTATTTTGATCTGATTCGTTTTCGCATATAATTCATTACTTTTGTACATACTATCAGCATACCAACAAGAAGTTGCACAGATATATTATGATAATTTGTTCGTAATTTTATGTGTTATACATTAATCTTTTTTTTTTTCTTTTTCATGATGACTTGGTACGGCTGGATACCAATCGTTTAATTTGTTTTTTTTCTTTATAATAGTAAAATATACACATAATTCATATTCATCATAATGTATAGTATCATTTTATTGATATATATTATATCGATTGAAATATTAACAATTGAGACTAACCACTAAGAAATTTGTCTTTTTTTTTGTCATTTTTTTATTTCCTTCTCAATTTCGCCGGAACTTTCATTATTTTACATTAGACATAATAAGAAAGTGATGAAACTCAAACTTCAATTTTGGAGGACATGTGAATTGCGCGTATAGGGACGAAATAGTAAAAAAAAAATTTTTTTTTTTTTTGAAAAGTCGATTACTTTTTTTTTGTTTTTTCAATATTCCATACACTTAGAATGTTTAATAATTGTTTTCGTTCAGTCTGTCTCCGTAGAGTATCTTACGTCAAGACTTCGCTTGATGAAGCACATATAAATCAACACATCCAGCCGCTTCAATAAGACGACATAGTCCCAATTTTTTTGTCTCCAATAAAGGACTCTTATCCTGGCGATCATGAGCTGCACGATCATCATCATGGTAAAGTGTCTTAAATAACAATCGATGACGAACAATAATTACAAATTCTTATTCATTTCTTGATTTTAATTGACAATTTATTTTTCAACAGGATCAGTTGGAGAAACCTTGGCTTAACTTTCATCCCTCGTTTCTTGAGAGTCAGCGTGTCACGAAGTTGACCAATTGGTTCGGGGTCGCCAGAATATAACGTCCTTTAAATTAACAAGTTTCATATTCGACCCGACGATCGCGCGCAGAGTCCAGGACAATGTCGCAAAGTCTGCACGGATGCCATTGCAGTTAGCAATATAGGGCAAAGTATACAGCGATTGAGGGACTGGGGCTTTACCTAACAAACCTTACCTAATAACATTATTATACTGTACACATTTTCGCTAGTATTGCTACACACCTCTAGTAACACTTGACGTTAACGAAAAAGAAAATGTTCTGAAAAATATGGGTCTTCCTGTAGCAAGTAACCGAGCGTCGAACAAAAATATCTGGATCATCCAATAACAATATAGTTTGCCCTATAGTTTTGTAATATAAAATTATACTTGGACACACGCAAGTTCGCCATAATTGTATACTTATCTTTGTTCTCGCATTGTACATTTAGTTATTTTCACCGTCATTTGTTTCTTTTTAATTGTTCTTCCATTTTTTTTACACATTTATCATTTTCCTACGGAGGCATTGTAAAAAATCGCTCCCACGCGATTGCATACAACTCTCAGTTCGGCCGTCGGAGTATATTTTATACGCAGCTCTCCCAAGTACTTTCTGCCGTTTTGTCTTATCCCAGACAGTTAATGGATCTGAATTATATAAATTTATCATTCGCTCGCATGCACACAAAATTGCACGCCATCGCACTGGAGGGAAGACGAGCCTTACTCCTCGTCTGGATTCTCTCAGATTTTATTTTTTTTTATTCTCTTAACGATTTACCTTTGCGTTTTTTTTCTATTATTAGTATTAGAATCCAAAAGCGTCTTCCCGGCCAGTGAGAGGGCCTGTAGAGTCGAAAAAACACACTTGTAATACGAACGACAAATAGCGAAACATGTTTTACGAAAAGTCTATATTATAGTTTGGTTTAAAAACATTCAATCGCAATAAGAACCTGTACGTAATCGGTAGATGCACCTCACTGTCATAAAAAGTGTGCTCCATTTTTTGTATTTTGGTTTCTATTACATCTTTGGTATCATTTTCTTTTCTTTTTTTTTCTTTTTTTTTTTTTTTTTTTGTCTAACTCAGAGAAATCATGTACACGATTAAACACATTTTGAGGTGTTACATATCAGTCGCATCCGTTTTATTTGCTTCGAATCCCTGTCAATTATTGTACCCTATGAGTGTAGGTCAAATTTTTGATATGGACTTTCATTTCTATTTGTATTTATTTTTTGGACAATTTTGTTGGGAGACTCATTACAAAAGTTACATCTGATCGACTCCGAATTTGTGCTTCGACTCTTCATGGGGCACAGTAATTTGTTCCACAGCGTGATGATACGATAGACACTGTTACTTTTTTTTTTGTTCATTTTTATTATTTTTTTGTTCAAGATTCATCGCGAAATGACAAACGAATAGTTTTAAGAATTTAGAAACCAAGAGGCCTATTAAATTGTTTTGATTACCAGCTACCCTTTTTTTTTTTGTATTCCTTCATAGATTGCGTATAATTATGTATTATCAAAGTCAAAAGTGGATTGACATGCATTGTTATATATAAATTGAATTGATTGTATCATTTGTTTTCACCTGTATACGATGGATTCGATAAATCAACGGTATGACAATGGTCGAAGAGACTGACAACATGAGCCTCCTCGATGCTGGCATCGAATTTATCAGTGAGCAGTCTTGAACAGGATAGGGGACCCCTTCAATTAAGACTGCAACGTTTTTAGGTCGTGTGGTACTGCAACCAACGTTGGTTACAATTTTTCAGTTTCAGTCTCGCTTGATAGTATATTCTGATGTACATTATTCACACCTACAGTTACAGAACAGAAAGAATCAAAACATAACTATCAGTTTCTTCCTCAATTGGGGATCCCACTCCTTCCAAACCCCGTTTCATTTTTTTTGTTTTGTTTCTTTATCACACATAACACACAATATGTACATCTTTAGTATACACTTAGGTCTCTTCGTAAGATCTAAATTTAGGGGATTGTCATCGATTCCGCACTTTTTTAGTCGTCTATACAACGAGACCATTTGAATTCCGTCAGTAAATAAAATTGTCTGAATAGGTGGCTGGTAAACCCAGAGAATAAAGATTATCAATTTATTATCTTTCCCATTTATAGAAAAGTCACTTTTTTATGAACGAAGAAACAAAAAAACAAATCCTTCCTTTCAGGGTAAGAAAGTAACAACTTTTCTTCCAATTAGAAAAGATCAACCGTTCTTTCCTCGGGAGAAAAGATGAAGTTTCCTTTCCTAGTGAAAAATACAATTTTTTCTCCCGAAAAGCATTTAAATTGTGAGAGCATCTCTGGATTTATCAGTTCAGCCGTTCAGGATCGAACTGGTCGAATAAATTATTAACAGTCCGTATAACTGATTCTCTCGTCTATGAAAGTCACTTCGTTATTATTATTTTTTTTGTTGAATGAATGTCCCGCACCGTTGATCGCGCAGCAGAGAGATGATTTTCAAAAACGGATGGGGAAAGAATGGGGCGGTGCGATCAACGGGATTGCTACACTTCGGTGACGAGTGGCTCAGTCGGAGAGGCAATGTGCAATTTTTGTGCAACAAAACGCAACCGCGTGATGCGCCATGAGAATTGTGTATTGTCGTATGCTAATTGTCAGTCTGCATAATCAGTCGAGAAGTGCACCACGTCGATGGCAAATCGGATAGGGGCTTGGGAGGCAATTTTTTTTATTTCCCCTCCCCTCGTTCGGTTTGCAATGGACGCGATGATCGAGCAACTATGCTAAAAGCTAACTCAACAACGGTCGGCGATCAACAGATTATTTAACAAGAGTTTCGGAGGGGTGGCGACGATTGGTTTTTGGTTCAACATCGTTGTTTTTACACCGATGAAAAAGATGGCGAGCTTGCTCCTGCCCTCTTTTTCGTCGGTGCGGATGAAACTTTCCTCGATTATCTAGTAAAATTATTGCAGTGGGAAGAACCTGAAAAGTTCGGACACTTTCAAAGAGAGGGGGCGGAATTTGTCCTTTACAGTATACGGATGAGATATTTGGAGTTGATTATTTTGAAAAGGGTATACTTTCAGTTTTGATGTTTCGTAGGAATCGACTTCGTCAGAGCATATAGTTTCGCACGCTTGTGGGAGAGTGTCGGACAATCTTTCATCTCCCGGGAGTATACAAGTTTTTGATCCGAAAATAGAAGGTACGTGCTGGGATTATCGGGCAAAGAAGTTCTGATCAAATTGTCTAGATCTAAGGGTAGCAGGAAACGCGTTTGTGTGGAGAACGAACTTTGCCCCGTTATCCGTCCCTCTTCGTTACGTGATTCCATTCTTAACATACACACAACATGATATAGTGCACGCTGGACAAGAAAAAAAGAAAGAGGACTTCAAGACGTAATCTCAAACTCGCGTTATAAATTTGTCTTTGGTTATATGAATTGATTCCTGATATGGATCCTTCTGAATACGAGAAAATATTTTGAGCGACGTGTCTCCGATTTCGAGGACCGTTTATTTTTCATTTTTTTTGTCAACAATTTTTGTTTCTGCCGTTTCTTTGTGCTTTTTTCTATAAACCTTATTGTTCTTTTTTCCCCCATACAAAATGCAGCTTGAAAAATATGCCTCTCCATGATTGTTTAGAAATTTTGCAAAAATACTTTTTGTTTGTTCATTTCTCACAAAATATCGCAAATTGCTTTATCACTCCGCGCGATTGGACCAATCGTCGTTAACTTATTGTTCTCGTGTGTGCTTTTTGTTCTCGTTTTCCACTTGTTTTTTGTTCTTCTTTTTTTTTCTGCGTTTCTTTTCACAATAATTAATCCGAACGCCTTGAAATCCTTTATTCTTGGCTATTGTTAACTTCTTGCTACATCTTGTCCCGGATTCGTACAACTTGAAGACCAATTGTTTTGTATAACTGAGACAGCTCTGTACGTGGCAAAGCGATTGTCGTGAAAATCTCTCCGCGCGGTGTTGAGTAATCGCGAGCTCGGGCATCCGTAAAGGCACCTCGGCTACTTCAATAGTTTTGTCCACAAGAAACGTTCTCCGCGGTATAACTATCCGTTAAATGGATGTTGTTACACTCTCGTTGGCATTATCGATCGCAAAACGTGCACACTCGTCAAGCGATCGTCATTGTAATTCCATAATGCGGTGTAACGCAATTTTCGGAGCTATAACCGCACGAGACAATCACCGTCCCGTTCCATTCACGGACCTTCGCCCATCACTTGTTTCCATTTCTCCTTTTGACCCGGAATAATTTATTATTAAACAATTTGCGCACATAATACACGTGACGCTCAAACAATCTCGTCCGCTGGTTCAACAAAGTTATTTAAATCCCAAAAATAATTGTTCTAAAATTAATTATCAACCCGTTTTTTTTTTTTCATCTAAATATCAAACTTGTCGATAAATTATTTTTAATTTCACTTGCTTGACAAAAAACGATTCGTCCTTTGGAAAGGAAAAATTGGTAGTAAAAATTTTTTTTTCAGATGGAATCTTAGAAAAATTTTACTTCAACTTGATGAAATTAATTTTGAAAATGGTTCCTCAGAATCGTTTGATGCGATTTTTTTAAGTCGAAACGATTGTTTGAGGTTTTGTTCATGTGATCAGATGTAAATCAGGGAACGCAATTTGTAAAACGCTCGGTCCGGTTGTTTGTTTGATTAATCGTCAGTCTAAATAAAGATTGAAAAAATCCTGATCGAACCCTGATCTCGGTTTGCTATCGCAATCGAACTTGACCTAGGTACAAACCTACATCCTAAGTAGTAAGAGCCGGGTCTGGCCCGAACCTACGTATTATCGAACAATCGAGTTTCTATCGAAATGTCGCTTTCGGTAACGCGTGTCTTAAAACTTTAAACGCATTTTTTGTTTAAAAAACATAATTGATAACACACGGTTTTTTAAATTATTTTCGTTTCCTTCTTCTCGGCAATGATCGATGCTCGGGATATATACAATGGCTCCCGACGTTTTTCGCCTGCTCATTTTGCGCTATAATGGAAATATTACTTTTCAATTTCGCGAAATTACGAAATGAAAAATTAATCTTGCAGGGGCGGGGGAAGAAAAAAAAAAAACGTACAAAATTATCGACAGATCACTAATGGATGAAAGTTTAATGGAAATGTGGGACGAAATGAGGCGGGGGAAATGAACTCGCTCCTTGAAATTCGATTCACTTGCACTGGTTTCAATACAGCACAACTCGTCACAGTTTGCTCACTTGCCAATACTACCAGCACACAACTTGACGAAAAATGACCACTCGATAGATAATATTCTGCAATACGAAACGCTGCCAAATTATATGTGTGCATATACATGCTCCCTCGAGTATAGTAAGAAGTGGATCTGATCGCGGAGACAAATTGCAGCTCCTCGCTAAATTGATCAAACTTTTGCCCGCGATTTATCTCAGACTGAATTCAAATTAAAAAAATTGAATCTTTGTTTCCGGGATAAAATTTACAACCGGTAATTCAACTAATCTTTTTCCTATCCGTTACATTATCAAATTTCAGACAAACAAATATACTAAAATGTATTCTGATGCTTTTTTGTATTCATCGTATGACATTTTTTGCACGTTTTATTTGTTTGCCTCGTAATTGATCTTTTTATAATACTTTGCTTTGTTGTTTATTCCTACGCTAAGTGATGTACAAAAAGTAATGATTCACAAAAGGCAAAAAGGAAACATGAAAAATATAATGCTGCAGATACACGACAAACATTATGCATTATGAAAATAACGAAAATTACTGGCCTCTGAAAGCAATACAAAAAATGAAATAAAAGTATTAAAAAAAAAAAAAAAAAAAACATTGAATGATAAAGGTTGATGAAAAATGAAAATGGTTCAGTCTCTCTGTATTCGGACGATGTCATTTTGTTTATCTTTGCTATTTGGCCACAGCGGTGTTAAGCTGATTTATAAGCAATTTGAGCTTATAAGTATCCAAAAACTTTCATATGGAATGGCCAAACGAGAACGATATTCAACTTTCTCTCGCGCTATGGATACTGCTCTTTTAACGATAGAACTTCCTCCGGCTTTACACTTGTGATGGTAACAAAGCGGAAACACACTTACAAAATATTCAGAAAATAAATTTGCAAAGTAAATTTTTGTTTTGATATTTCAGTTCAAGTTTCCTTTTTTTTTTCTTTCATCGTTTATTCAGCTGAGCAAGATGGGGTTCGAGTCGCTGACCAATTGGATCGTGAGAGGAACAGTCGAGAAAAATGGAACGGTTTAAGCTAATCGGGGCTCGGCGCCCTATTTTTGCGCACGTAATAATCTTATTGATATTTCGCAAGAATCCTCGATCGATGAAGCGGCGGGTGGCTCAGGATGGCGTGGCGCACCATCATCCCTCGCTTAACATCATTCTGGGATTATCTTGCCATTATAACGGCAAAAACATTTTGCCTCGCAGGTTTGATCGATTATACCAACGACCCAGCCTCCTTGGTTACAGTGTCCTCGAACTGCCAATTGCTCAGCAGCGCGATCCAATAACGAAATCATTTTTCTCGTAAAACTTTCATCCTTTATCTCGTAAACTTGTAACCTATTTTCCGTAAACAAAATTTGTCTTCATTTCAATCGCAAACTCTCGCGCGCCTTTCCCCTTTTACGAGCAACATTAATTTCGGATTGGAAAAGAGAATTTCCCCCCCTCCGGAGCGTTGTTTATCCAACGCCATACCTTTTACCTTTTTCGCCATCGCGCCAAGCAACTTTTGAATTTTCCAATTTTTCCTCGGTAAATTGGCTCTCCGGTTTTGTCCGGCGTTTTCCCACCGAGTGAAATTTTCTATTTTTTTTCTCATTTTACTCTAAATTATGATTACCACTAAATTTTACTTTTACAAAGGTAACACCGAAAGGATACATTTCACACTTGCTCAAATAACTGGAAAATTGAATTTTTCAATACCCGGAGTTGGCCCTAGACCTTATTTAAACAAACTTTAAAATCGTCCCGGCTGATATACGCGGGGTTTTTTTTTTGTCACGTAAATCACGATCCCTTTTTTATTCTCAGGGAGAAAATTCGTACCGGAAAATGTGTACTCTGACGACGACTTTTTCCCCCGCAACTTTCAAGTAGTTTATTGAGATTAAGTACAGTTGAATGTCACATTATTGATCATTGTGTTTGCCATCCTTATACTTACTGTACACTTGCGGAACTTTGCAGAAATTATAATCAAACATGTTCCATTCCCACGAGTCTCATTATAATCCCATGTAAAAGCCAGGCATGATCAAGGATAGCGTTAATTCACGAAATTATCAATATTTCGCGCGACTTCGGGTGCTGCCCACATTATCACGATGTAACGGTGCTGTAATGTGGCACAGCCGTGACTCTCCATTAAACTCGAAATTGTGGTTTAAAGTTACACCGAGTTCAGCAAAACTTGTACTTCGTAGCTGACCGTAAAATTTGTAATTAAAGCTTTATAACGCTAAGCAGACGGCGATTAGGTGGGAGAAAAATTGTCCCCACAGCTTGTAACTTTTTTTTTTAAACATTATTAAACTGTCATTTTCTTAATCACATTGACATTTTTTATGAGCTAATATAGACACAAAGCACATTTACAAAGCGACATGAAAAACGTTTATTAACTCCAGAGGATTTTCAATCGGTGGACATTTTTCTTTCCCGATGGAATTTTCGACGCAAAACACGACTTAAATTGAAATATCAAACAGGCTTCGCCAGACCGGCGTGCAGAACAGTTGCAAAGTTTAATTGAAGTTGGATGATTAATTTCAGATGAGATTTCGATTTATTTTTAAATGGGGAGGGAACGAACCGACAAGAAAAAAAAAAATCGCCGAATGCTCCGACTCAAATTGAATCAAAATGTGTAAGGCAATTGTCAGGGTGATTGGCGAACACAAAAAAATGTCTGCAATTTTGATGATTGAAACCACATGCAAGTGAAAAAACGAATAAAAAACGATTAATCTCCTCGCGAAGAGCCGTGGGAAATGCAAATTCAAATGCAAAATGACGAATAACAAATCGGGTTAAAATAAACATCAATTAGCCGGGAAGTGTAAAAATTTCTAACAAAATGACTGTGGGGCTTGTGGTGTTGTCATTAAAATTGAATGCTTTTTTCTGCAATTGCATCAACAGGGGATGAGATTTTCTGTGAGTAATTAAATCCTGACTAATATGTTGAATAATTCATCAAGCGCGGCTCAGATAAACGTTGCGTCAAATTCAGTTGATGTAAATTTTTAATAACCATGTAACTTAATGCCCGCAAAATGAAAAATAAAAAAGCCAATATAAACAAGAAATTGTTCCAAGTCTGGAAAATAGATACGTTTCATTTTACATGACTGAATGGAAACTTTATTTGATTTGTTCAAACTTTCTCGGTTCTAAATTTAGAGTCAAGCTTGATGAGTTTTGATTAAATTGGTTCGATGAAATTCATATTTAAAAAGAAAGCTTATTCGTCCACAGATCTCAAAACTAAGATTAATGAAACAAATTGTGCATACTGGGCCAACTGGAATTATTATTCGGTCGTGGAATTTCTAATAACCAAAGTTAAATGTCGGACTGAATATCACGACTTTTTAACGAGATCCTTAAAACTGCAAGAAATATTTAATTTTTAATACTACTTAATCGGCCCACTATTTTTTTTATTTTCAATAAAAGTTTATTCAGGAAAAAAAAATGTTATCACAGATTTGTTTTTATATAATTTCACTCAATTAGACACAATAAAAAAATGAGACTAATTTTTTTAATGTAAAATTTTGTAAGTTCATGCCTGACCCCGATATAAATCAACAAATTTTTGTTTTATCATACAATTGTATCTGTTTCCAGATATGGAACTTTTTTACTCAGCTCGTAAGTCAAAAAATTATGTCTTAGCAAATTTATATAATGATATAAACGATCTCCAGCTACGAGACTTGGAGAGTCCATCTTGAACCGTAAACTCTAAGCCGAAATGGGACGGAAATATTGCTTAGTCTCATCTCAACGAGAGTTTCTGAAGTAACGAAAACTGCTAGACCGAGAGCCGCGCGTGACATTGCCAGGCTGACGGCGACGACATACAACTTCGCGTTTCTGCGACTTCCTGAAAAGGCTGTAAAGGAGTTTGATACTCTCCGAACCAAGTTTCATGAAAAACGTCATTTTCTCGTGGTTATTATTATAGACGTTGCCTTTCAATTTTACTACCCCGGATCTCTGCATTTAGGAACAACTTTGTACTCGGTTTATATGAAATAACGAAAAACTTTTTACCCAGCTGAATGTTTTTGCAATCGTCACACGGTATAGCGAAATAGTTACACATGACCCTGACGCTGGTCATAAAAACGTTATTTAATCTCGATAATGAACGCGATGCTATCGAATCGATTTCAACCACCGTGTAATACGCTGACAACGATAATTAAAACGTATGAAGTGCTATTAATCGTTGGTTTAATTAAAACCGCAATACCATTTATCTAATCTCCGCTCTCGCAAATTTCACGTCTCAGACAGTCATATCTTTTCATTAAAATTGAATAACCTTTCATGCGGAATACACTAATTATTTCTCACATTTCGTCATAAATAATTGATAATTATATTCATCCAATATTTATCAAGCGTTTTCCCTTTAGGGACCTAGTGAAACAAGCTGGAAAACCAGTTCAACAATTGCAGCTTTAATTCATTCGTCGATATTTGATCAATAAGCAATTACTTTTGATGTTTGTTACACGTTTTATCCGTTATATTTTTATTAATTGTAATTGCAAACAAAAAATTTGTAAAAAAATGTCACATTGATTTGTGAGAAAGTAAGTGTTTTGAAAAATTGTTTGGTGTCGTCGAGATGTTAGGCGAATGAAAATGTAAGGCGATTGTAGGATTGAGCTGTATAGCGTTGATTGTAAAATGGTCGATGTGTCTAGAGAAGTTCAAGTAACTCTTTCGTGTATATACGTCGACAGAAAGAATTGACGGAGGCACGACTTGGCGATATTCCGCCTAAAGAGTTGGCGCTTGGCCAGCGATGAATGTTTGACGTAAACCTCGATTCATAAGGAATCTTGCCAAAAACAAGAATGACTGTGATCCTATCGAATTGCATCAAAAGATTACAAAAAAATAGTGTAAGAAATTTTGAGCGGCTTCGCCAATCCGCACTTCCTTAGCACTACACCTTCGCATGCACCAACGACAGCTGTGATGTAAGTTGTTACGCCGCCCACGCGAACATTTTTCGTCCCAAAACCATCCGAATTTTCAACAAATAGTTAAAACTCGTTAAGCGGTACAAAAGTTACAAGTACGAATGATACGAAAATCAATATACATCTTTACTTTTCAATCGCCTTCACATTTCAATTTTCAGTTCTAAAAATAGAAACAATGGTCCGGTGTCAATTGTTCGACCATGTTGACTCATTCACTTAGCATTTTTTTTTATTGAAACAAATTGAAGTCTTATGAAAATGTAATTTGACGATTTGCGCTGGAATGAAAATTGCCCTAGTAGAAATTGAAATACGATTTTGTCTCGATCTGATCAGAAAACCACAGTACTTGTGTGGATCTGAGCAGGAAAACTGATCAGATTCTCATGCTGCTTGTAACGCTTGGATTCGGTCTGGCCC
>JAAMPD010000763.1:37274-50008 GCA_025266255.1 Trissolcus basalis | reverse complement strand
ACTCATTTTTTTTTCGTACTCGGCCAGAGACACTACCGTGTCTCCTGATGTTTGAATTAAATTATACGCATAAGATAGTAGTATGCGAGTATTTCCTAATAATTATTAATTCTTATTTTTTTTTTTTTTTTTTGAGAAAAACAACTATTTATTTTTCTATAATAAAAATTGTATTGTATTTTACCAATTTTTAAATCATAATATATTATTTTATGATTATCATAATATCATATTTTATTTTCATTTTATGAGTTTTTAGCAATAAAAATTGCAAAAAATAAGTCTGATAATCAGCTTGAAGTTGCTCATTTTCGTTATTTTTTCTATAACTTACTATTAAATTGAAGTTAATTAAACATGATTCTGAATTATTTATTCGCTGAGTTGACTGCTGTATAACAACTTCAAGTTGATTCATAATTTTGAAATTGATTTAAACAATGATTTTAAACCAATTAATTACTTCAAAATTTTGCCAACAATATTTTTTTTTATTTCATAAATACAAACAAGTTTGAAGTAAAAAAAGATAATCCTTCGTTTGAATTGAAGTGTGATTTTTGAGTCTGCAATTAGGCTACTTTAAGTTTACTGCATGCATATCTGAGTGTGATAATTTTTTGTTTGAGCAAAAGTGGAGTCGAAAAAGACTGATTCCGAAATGTTTTAATCTCTTATCGTTGCGCCCTTTAGAAGATAGCTCGTCGGTTGGTGTACACTGGCCTATTTAACTATTTACATTGAATACAATGGTTGTTGAAACCTGAACAGACGCTGCTGTGACAGTCACAATGGCGGTTGTTGAGGTAGCATTGGCACCGCAGAATGGGGTCCTAATGAAGGCACAATGTCGAATAATTATGTTGTACCGGGGGCTTTCTTGCTTTGCGCCACACCATGAAATTTGCATCGCTAATTTTGCGAGTCAAGAAAAGATATGGAATGTATTCGACGTGTCGCGAGTCACGATGCGTATTCGTTACGAATGCACTCTTGCATCGATAACGAACCACCTGTCATAAAATTGCAACCTCTTGTATAACACGTTACTAAATTATTATTTCCAAGATGCTAATTCTGTTTGCTCTCAGAGCGCACAAGTAACTTTTGAATATCTCAAGTGTGACCATCACTTTTTTTCATCTCACGCTCGGCCCGATTCAAAAATCAGCCTCTATTTTTGTTCACCTTTATTTAGCTTTGGTCATTCCAAACGTACGGGATGATGTTTAGGATACGAAAATCACAGGATATTTTTCAAGTCAATAATCATTAAATGTTTCAATTTTTTCCTCCTTTTTTTTCTCGTTTGACAATATTTTTTTATTTTGCAGAATTCAATCGGAATGTCTTTTTTGCTCGTTGAGAAGATGACAACTGTTGAATTCCGAATTGTGATGTTTGGACAGCGCAAATAGAACCCAAATGACTGTGAAGTTGTTGAAATAATGATATTTAATTTGTTTGCTTTGTCTATGAAAGATAACATTTTTTATTACAACCACGTGAATGAAAGGACGAAATTTTTTTGATTGTGAATACAATTATGTTGAAGCGAGAAACGTGCAATAGAATCGCGTGGGATAATGTACCGGCTTTATACAAGCAATTCAACTGATGAAATAATTGAGGAAATCTCCAAACGACTGGGATATATTTCAATTCGAAAGCTCGTCAGATCATTGAAATAAATTTGTCCAGATTGATATGATCTAATAACATTTTTTCAACGTGTTATCAACCGGACCATTGAGTATAAAAATTTAATTATATATCATTTTTTGAAACTTTGTTTTGTTGCTGGGAATGTCAATTAAAAACGAGCGAAAAAAGTGGATTTGCATTTTATTTGTGTTTATATTCATACACCGGTCTTATCGTGTTGAATGGCCTGCTGAATTAGTTGCCCGAGGGAAACATAGATCATATATCCAATCCTGATAACCACTGCGCGCTATTGCTTTTCTCATTATTTCCAATTATTATTCATTAAAATATTTTCACGTATTACAAAATTATGAAAATGACCATTTTTCATTATGTCGACACTTTATCTAACAAGTGTTTATAAATCAGATTACAATTTTTACGTTTTTTTTTCACATCAAACCTAAACGTTCCATTCGAAAAAATAAAATTGAAATGAAATTTCGTGTTTGATTTATAAGCATACAATATAAACCTAATGGTCATTGGTTTCATGGAAACACCTTCAACTTTGTACCACAGAAAGAAAGGCTGACGACAATGAAGTATTCATTTCACAGTCGTACTTCATATATTGTAACATATTTGATTTATAATAAACGAACACACCATCTCGATGTAATATTGTTTTATATAGTACGTGTACAATTTTTTATCCCGACAGTATTTTATCGTGCATTGTATTGTAATTAGGCTTGTATAATGTGCTGTTTACTATGGTACATTTGCTCGTTGTACATGCGAATGGCAAAACATCTTCGCAGATATTGTTCGGGTCTTATTTTAATTTGTTCAACCTTTCAATTTTTGTTTCCTTTTTATCAATTTGAATTAACTTTGAAACCAAACGGAATACCGACGTACAAGTTTTGTCAACTCTTTTCCTCTTCTTTTTATCATGAAATATGTTTTTTGTTTTTACTTTTATATCAATTAATGTTCAAATAAAAAAAAATAAATAATTGAATTTCAGATTTTAAATTTTGTATGATAATTTTTCAGTTACAAAGAATTAAAAACTTTCTACACTTGAACTAAGAAAAATTAAAGTTGAAATTTGAATCAACTTGTCAAGTTTTTTTTTGTTTCTTTTTTTTATAATAAAATGTTTTTTATTTTAAAAAAATGTTGTACAAAATAAATATAATTTTAGATTCGAAATTTTGTATGCTAATTTTTCAATTACAAATAATGAAAAACTTTCTACACTCGAACAAAGAAAATTGTATACGCAGTTGAAATTAATAATATTGTGTGCTATTAAAAAGTTATGCAAGTTGAAAATAATTAAATTAAATCTCGGGGACGATAACATGCAGTAATGGGACAGGTACAACGAAGCAACAGGTCCCTGGGGGTAACATAGCGTAATCGCAACACGCCTCCATTATTTGGTTCAGCAAATTGAACGTTAGATCTAGCCTAGATAAGAGGGAAAAAGTTGCCTGCGCTGCTCCATTATCAAGTTGCTTTTAGCGTAACGCTATGTTGACGCGTTCTTCCTGTGCCGTAGTTAATCAACGCAGGTGCGTAGCCCGTGGAAATGCCCTCCTGTGATAATCCGAAAAATTAACTGCACACTTCATGACTGCCGCATTTCATTATTCTCGCCACGATCCGGCTTGGGTGCATTAAAAAAATCTGAAAGAGGAAAAGAAAAATGAATTTATGAAAATGTACAAAAAGAAACACATGCAAGAACAAGTTTTAAATTAGCAATTAAAAAATTAGAAAATAATTTTAAAAAATATGAAATGAATTATGAGAAGGAAAAGAAAAGAAATGGGTTGGAAAAATAAAGTGGTTACCAAAATTTTAACGAAGAGTTATTTTCAATCCGCAGGATCTATTGAATGGTCGATAAATCACACCGAGGACAAAGATATAATAGGAAATTTATGAAATGATTATTTTTGCAGTTTTCATCAAACTGAGCAATGGGTCGTAAATTATAATAATATAGCACGGGGTGTTATTTATGATAATAGTACAAGTTAAACAATTCGAAGGTGGAAAACAATTAGAAAAAGATTGTTTTCGAAAACGACGTCACTTTAGTTCGCATTGTGCCAAGATCAAATAGTTATTCTCGTTTACTTGACACGCTTCGGCAGTCCTGCGATTGCTATCTTATATCGGCGATAAATCTTGGGCCGGCAGATCGTTATACACTCCACGCCCAACGTGAGCCCAGGTCTTGTCGACGTTTTGTCTTGTTTGAACAAATAGAATATTGGTGATGATAATTAGAAATCGTCCGGCCGACATTTTTTCCTCCATTTTTTCTTCAAACTTTATCGCTCAAACGGTTCGATCAAACTGACACGAAACCAAGTGAAATTGACATGAAATCGTTGTTTACAAACAATTAATCACACTGGCGATAAAAAAGTTTTTAATGGGACGAAAAAGTTAAAAATATCGACGGAGGAAATTTTGCCATGAATTACGCGCAACTTTCTTGAAAGTTAAATAAAAAAAGGACAAGTTAAGTCTCATGTTATAAACTAAAGGCGTGTATAAACTATATCGAGAGAGGAAAAAGCGACTTGATAAAATTTGTTCAAAGTGTTTTGATTTTGTTTTGTTACAAAAAAAGTTCATTTTTCATTTATAGCCCACATGAACAGAAGTATATTGCCAATTATATCTAAAATATGTATTATATATAAATGAAATATAAACTTATATATTCCGTATGTGAACCGTTTATATTTTGAATATAATGCAGCAAGATCTTATATAAATTAAATATCAATTTTTTATATTTATCTAATAATAATATATCAATATAATATAATAGAGTCAACCAGGGTAAGAGCAAAAAATCATAATTATTTATTTATTCAAATAAGATTGAAATAAATATTTAATATTTTAATGTTCAACTTTGCAGAGTCGTAAAAATATATAAAAGAAAAGAATCACATATTCAACAAAGTAAATTCTTAATTTAAAATACATTCTGAAAGGGGAAGAAATAACTAAATAATAAATTTCGAATTAAGATTAAAAATATTGAAATCATACGACATCTGGGTTCAATATGTTAGGTCAATTTTTTTTTTTTTTGCTTCTAAAAAGAGGAAAAATATCAATACATATTTTCGTCGTTATACAAAAGTATGAATAATCTTGGCAAATTTTATTCGTGCCCCTCGAGGTAATTCAACAGTTGATCAATTCGGTTTGAATAGATGATAAAAGTTAATTAAAGTTTATAGGCATCATCGTTTTAGACGGGCTGATCTCAAACAAATGCACTTTGCCGCGTGAACTATGAAGCATACGAGATTGCTCAGCCACGCGTCTTTTTCTTTTTTCTTTTTTTTTTTTTTTTTTTTGCAATTCTTCCTCACGTGGGATGTAAATTGCATCAAATTACTATGAAAATCAGGAAATCGTAACTTTGAACCATGACCCTTTCGGCGCTGACTGAGGTTTGCAAATTTGCTCCGGAGTATTTTCATCGTGCAATCAGGTCACCTTACAAACTTTTCAACATCGTTTTAGCATAAGATATTTTTTGAATGAATCATCCATAAAATATTCAATACAATTTCACACTCGTAAAATCTGATACTTTGCATTTGTTCAAAAATGAATTTCCACTTTCACCTTCTAAACATGCCATCATCGTACAAATTGATGTTTCCAAGCGCACAACTCGAACGAGCAAACAAATATATTAGAATCGACATAATCCCCTGAAAAATGTCTTTTCCAATAACTCAATACACGGCTGGACAAAAATCGTTTCCACAATGCTAAAAATGGTCCAACAATAACTGCATGATTGAAAGTTCAACAAATTTTCATTTACATTCAAAACATTTTTTGTGCTCAGAAACGCGTTCTAATATCTTGCGCGATTCCGGTTCGGCTTGAATAATCACATTTTTGCCTGGCGTATATTATTATAAACGGAACAAATGACTTACACCATTCAGCACAATCAAATCGACTCATACAACTTTTAATCAGCGTTCGTGCGTTACATATCGTTAGTCATTATTCATCATTGCCGTCGACAATCGCACCCTTCATACAACACGCTTGTTATTTATCCGCGGATCGCTCTCATTCGCGCAGGCGTGTGAACGTTTCATAAAAAGAGACAATTTCTAGAACATTTTATTAATTGAAATTCATTCCACTCTTGATTAATAACTCGAGAAAGGTTTATTCAAACTCATTGAAAACTATCCTAAAAAACTGTCTTCGTTTAATAAATATTAATTACATTCAGTCTTTTCATTCAAATTTTCATTGTCAATTTATTCAATTAGCTTAAAAATATGAAACATAAACAATATACATGACTAACATAAAAATACAACATAATTAACTTAAAAATAAATTTTCAATTTTTTAATCATGTTTTCTAATGAAAACACGAATAACATAAAAATTGACAATTTATTTCTACTACACAAACAATAAATCTTATAATACTATAAAAATGTAACTTTTTAAGTTGAAAACGTTGTCAATCATTGGGTTTTGATTATTCACAAATGTTCATAGCTTAAGTAGAAAATTTGAAAAAGATTAAATAAATGTCTAATAGCGGTTCTCTGAAGCCGTGCCATATCAAGATAAGTGATGTCAAACGTCGCAAACTCGCGAGTCGCTTTCGTGTATTTTAGCTGATTATCAGCTCAGATCAATCAAGATCAATCATTCCGGGTAATGTTGAACACGTCGCACTTTTTAGTTCCCCCGGAAAAAGAATCTAATTCGCTTATTTTTCCACGACATTATGCTAATTTGGATGAGTGAAAAATTGAAACATGACACGGGAAAACATGCCTCGGAGACGTCAGATGTAAAAAAATACACGATACAAGAAACAACTTTGCTTCTGTCACTGTAACAAATTTGATGTGATCTCGCTTCTCGGAATGGAAGAGGTTTGTTTGCCGTTTTGCTTTGCCATGCGAATTGCGAAACACGTTAACTCATTACGGGCTACAATTACTATTTACTAAAAGTTGTTCGGTGATGTTTTGTCAATAAACGTCTGTTAGTCACAGAGACGTTAACGTTTTTCAGCATCTTTAACTGTTTTCCCTCAGTAGGACAATGGTTACGAATTTTATGACTACGAGATGCTGCAACATTACATATCTTATCTTCGTACTGGATATAGAACAAACACATTACGTCAATTTGCGATAAAAATAATTTATTTCGTAACAGTACCGTCTCGGAAGATCTTTCGTCATACAAAAGTTATATGAATTATTATATCTATTATTATTATTTAAATAAAAATTTCATTATCATTAATATTAACTGGTTAATTCAAACAAAAATCATTGATTATCAATATCTCTTTAGATTGTTTCCACAATTTTTTTTCAATTTTTAATTCGGTGGTGTAAGATTTGAAAAAGGAAATAAAGTGTGAAAATTACCTTTCTGTACTTCTGATTTATTTCAGAAAAATGTTTTGGCCGTGACTTCTCTGACTATCCTTGGAACCAAATCACAACCCTCGCACTTTTCCAGTATAGATTATCATTGTCCCGGAATAGTTTTACTCCTTGCAGAAAGACGAGTTAGACTCTCCCACAGACTTGAGTTGAAAGCTGAAGGAGATACGAGCCATCTCGCTTGCAGACGTAGGGCCATCCATCGTAGGGTTGAAATTACTAGGTTCTTCTTTGTTATCTGAAATATTCATTCGATTTAACATTTTTGAGCAACATCATGTACAGAAAATTATTCAATTTATATCTAGATGAAGAAAAAATTAAATTGAATTAAATTAGTTTTGGAATCATTTCTCTCGTGAAGATTTAAAAAAATGCTGTTTAAGATGATTTAAGAAAAAAAGACGATTGCTTTTGCACCTTTGTTTCACAGCAGTGCTGGAGTCAATAAAATGCTGTTTTAAGTTGACTTTTACAAGCCTCCTGTGAATGTAAATATTTGTGAGCAATTTTCGATATTTATAACGTATCCTTTCAACCTGGCGGTGAAGTCGCAGACAGACCAGTTGGAGGCAAAATTGTGGGGCGCGTTATCCTCGCATACGATGTTGTAAAAATGCAAACTGACGTGCATTGTCACTGCTGCACTGCTGTTCTTTCGGTTCCAGTGTATCCGTTTTCGCGTGTTTGTTTCGGCAATCATCAGTTTCAATTTTCCACTCCCCTTGTTGCTGTCCCAAGTTGTTCACAGTTTTTAGTCTCGTATTCGGTTACCTTTATCAATAATTTTATTAATCTATTATTATTTTAGTATACAAATATTATTTATATATAAATATCTTTTTTATTTGTATATCTATTTATTAACAAGCATTTAGAACCTAAAATCTGATTTGATATTGACTTTTTTTAGCTTTTTTTAATGAGTTTCGACAATTTTGGGCTGGAAACCTGCAAAAACAATGAAAACGTGAAAAATCATGAAAACGACGTTGAATTTACTAAGAAGTGAGTAAATTTTACTTAATCGTTGTTGTAATTTTTACTCTTATGAGAGTAAAAATTTTTACGGAACATTTAGTGGGCACGTTTGATAAAAATATATAGTAAAATTTAATCTATTATTTTTCTCCGTGTAGATTCGAATAAAAAAGAACCAAATTGTTACATTTTTGCTATGAAAAATCATGAGATTTAGACAAAATGTGTCCCAAACTGGATCGCCAGTTCTCAAAAATTAAAAAACTATAGTTACACTAATACTAATTTTTTTATTACAATTTTATGCATACAAAAAGTATTTCCTATATTTAATGAAAAAGTTTTTGGGCAACTTTGCAAATTATTTTCTCAAAATCTAAGTCTCCGATATGTACGTGTAGATATCTTTGCACAAATTAATAGTTTTTAATTAAAAGATTCTTAAAAATAACAAATCATTAGCATTTTATATTTTCGCGCTTGATTTAGGGTTTTGCGCCAAAATATAGAGAAGGAAAGGAAAAAGAAGATGGCGTCGAGAGAAAAGACCGGTGAAATCGTATTCTAAAGTATTACTGAAATAAACGTTTAATTCTTTAATTTGTGATGAAACCTGAGTATTTTATTCAAAACCACCTGCGAAAGTGAACGTTATTAAAATTGTTAATTTCTCTTAACAATCGATATTTCGCTACAAACCAAGAGTTTAATTTGTATGTATCAATAATTATTGCCATTGGCACCAATAAAAATTTTTTTGGTTACCATGTTTATTTGTTTGTTGACGTCATTGGCAAACACATTGGCACTACTGAAAAAACTCAAAAATTCAAAGACAAAAAACACCTTGATCGTTAAGAAATGATTCAGCAAACAATATTGACATAAGAAATAAAAGTGTACTCCATTGCAATTTAGTTTTTTTCAGTGATGATGATCCTAAAACTGCGATCGGTGACTTTCTAAAAGCATGGGGTGTTGAGAAGACCCGTCGTAACGCGTTGCTCATCTGACAAGCGCTAACGGTCTTCACAAGCTCAGTGACGCGATAAATGAGCCGTATTCGTTTAACGCGGGAATGTCATCGCCGAACGTGTGACCCGTTGGTACTTTACGGCCGGGACCCGCGTATGCGTGGAGCGTCGCGGCTCACGCCGGCCATCAAAAATCCATTAAGCGTCCGCATGTTCGTGCGTGTCCACCCACGTGACTGCTAGAACTGCGCCGGGCTCGGAGATGAGTTTGAAGTTGAGTTTGCGAGGCATTTGCATAAGACACGAAGTGCGCTCCGTTGCGAGGACTATCCGACGACCGCCACCTACACGGGGCACGAAAAATTCCTAATACCAACGATAATTTACAGCCGGTTTTGACCTCGGCCGCGCGGCCTAATAGTTATTTTAACGTCGCGCAAAATGCTTAACAGTTAGTGTAACTGTTTATCGCTAATCTTGATTGCAAATTTACGGCCGGTGCTGATCGCTTGGCTGAATTCTATGGGTGACCTTGAAAACGCGATTCATATCACGATTCTAGTTTTAAGGAAATCGAGCGATTTCTCTGTCGAGAGTCTGGCCAAACTACATCTGATATCGCCAATGGTTCGTTATTTTCTCTTGTCGTTTGTATTTATAAACATGATTTCGAGTCCAAACGATGACTCGAGTATTCAAATTCAACTTCCTCTTCTTCGTACGTCTTTTGGGTGGGGCGCGCATTCGACCAGCCAATTCCAAACTCGATTATTTATTCAAACAACACAAAAACTTTGTTTTCACTCAAAATACACCACGCTCCCAAACTCAGTTGAGATCATTAATTTTTTACTTTTTTTCTTTTTTGTTCGACTAAATGACGCTCGCGCTTAGATCAAATTGATGGCTTTTCTTTATAATCGTTATAACAATAAGAACAAAGGAAAAGTACACAGAGTTCATTTCCATTGAACTTGAAGAGCAATAATTATTATTTTTGTGAGAAAGAATGTCCTTTGAATTAATTTTATGATTCATCTCGAATTATTAGTCAATAAAGATACCCGTTTTTACGACCAGCTGTTTAACGCACAATCGTTTGACAATCGACAAACAAAAACAACAACCTTTTTTCTGTCTTTTGTTCGTTTGTTGATTTCTTTCTCGTTTAATGACAATGACGATTGTGAGAACAACGAATTTACAACAAGGATAAAGGGGAAAAAAACAAACAACTTGTTTTTTCCGTTCCAGAATGAGGAGAAATAAAAACAATGAGAAATATTGAGGCTAGGTACAGATATATGAATGGGATTTGTAATTTATGTAAAAATATTGAGCCTTCGCCTTGGTGCAATGAGTATTTACAACCAGCCGAAGTTACCAATTACCCATAATCCGGCGCACCGAAAGCTTACAATGTTGGCGTAGCATGCGGGAACTTCATATTTCGAATTGCAATTTGTGTAACGCCTTTAACATATTCGTATGAAATTATCACCCAACCGGTCGGAAAGGAACGCCTTGCATAAAGTCTTGACGTTCACGATCCAATTATTTATTCGTGAGTCCCGGGAATCTTTGCAATTTCTTGTCGAAAAAAAAAACTGGATCGAAATTATTTTCACGATCGGACGCTTCCTCAAAGGCGGCGTTATCAACAAAATAAATAAATGAATGAAAATCAGGGAAAATAAGTTTCTTCGAATTTTTGTTTCAGTCAATATCAATAAATGAAAGAAAAAAGGAATGAATTAAAAAAAATGTGTTGAAAAATTTTGTTTGAGTTGACAGGAGTTGAAGAGCAAATTAGAAAGGTTTTTTTTTTCTTCACGAAACGTCCGATGAGGACGAGTTCCGGAGTTCGATGGCCTGACGGAATTGGCGAGCGCCGATGAATCACTATCGGCGACACTTGTTTTATTATGAGAGTACATATCATTTGACACAAGATATTTGCTTTGCCGCCAATTGCACGAGGACTTATTAGTACCGCCTCGTCTTGTCTTATTCAAATGAAGCTTAATTTATACAAACGTCGCGACTTAATTATTTCATGCCACTCGTAAAACCTACGGACATTTTTATTCACCAAAGACTATCTCGGTGCGATCCGAATAAGTGCGCCCCTTTTTTGGAAACCAGACGAGAATCTCTCCAACTTTTGATTTACAAAACTGATCGCAACACTTTTATTTTCTTATGTCAATGTTGTTTGCTGAATAATTTCTTACCGATCAATTTTTTTTGTCTTTCAATTTTCAAGTTTTTCCAGTAGTGCCAATTATTGTTGCCAATGACGTCAACTAGAAGACAAACACGATAACCAAATATTTTTTTAAATAGCTCGGTCACGTCATCTACGTGACAACAATTGGTTCGTACAAATTAAACTCTTTCAAGGTTGTTATAGCTAAATATTGATTGTTTGTAAATATTGTTCTGCTAAATATTGTTTCTTTTTTTTATTGATTGTTTTCAATTTTGATTTATATCACTATATTTTAAGCAATGCCGTATTTTCATTTTATTTTATTTTTTTATGAGTAAACATTGCAATAAATAAGTTCGTCAACCAACCTGAAGTTGCTCAGTTCTGCCACTGGCTGATTTTTGTACTGCTGTAGTTGTTGTCATATTGACGTACACTGAAAACACTAAATTGCAATAGTAACAATAATAGTGGCACTGATCACTAGATGTAATTGTGAAAATTATATTTAATCGTAATGGTAAAAATGTCCAATTTAAACAGTAAAACTATACTATTTGAATTATAATCAACATGTTCATAATCATTTTTGAGGTTAAAAATAGTAAGATACTAAAAATTTGCATTTCAACAACTCAAATGGTACAATTTACTATTCTCAATGTGCATAACTTGATAATTTTTTTAAGGTTGAACCATTTATTTATTTGATCATCATTTATTTTCAATTGCAAGGAAACCAATTAATTTGAAGTGATTTTATTTCTGTTTTTAGATATATCAAGAGTGAAGTCAATGATTTACGAACAATCGTTGACAATGATCCACGTAGGTGTCAGTAAAAGTACTTCTTCTTCAGGACGAATAAGCCATTGTCTCGCATTACAAAAGCATTCGGAAGTCTGCCGGTTGCGTCATTCGAATCCAGCGAGTCTGACTTTGTGATGCTGACAACTGCACACAATCAAAGTACTTTGCAGTTGGTTATTTTGAAATCAAGACAAATCGCCACAACTCGGTAAGTCATTTTTTCTCTCATTTGTTTCATTTTAATTTTTTTTCTTTCTATTTATTGTTTGGTTTGAAATAATATCATATTCTTCATACGCAAAAATATCAAATGATAAAGCCAAGATTGTTTCAGGGTATCACGTTCACAGATCTGCACCGTAATGCAATAATTACCACGGGATAGGCAGTTGTTAAGAGCCTAACATATTCAAAGCTCTGCAAGCGAACAATGAGCCGAGTGCATTAAAGGATTCTAAACGCTGTAAATTGGCGCGGACAAAAAATGAACAGGATAAGAGGCAACTCTTGCATGCGCCTATTGTGTTCGGCTTGTTCCGAGGACAAACTAACTTTGTATGTAAATGACGAAAAACGGAAAGTACTACATTGTGTCTTCATACCGAAGGATAA
>JAAMPD010000763.1:0-37257 GCA_025266255.1 Trissolcus basalis | reverse complement strand
TAACAGGTATAAGAGGCAAACGTCTTAGACATGGCGCCTTATTGTGTTCGGCTTGTTTACCGAGGCCAAACAACTTTGTATCGTAAATGCGAAAACGGAAAAGTACTCATTGTGTCTTCATCCGAAGGATAATCCCGAAATGCATCGGATGGTTGACAATTCTGATCGGTATCTTCTTTTTTTTCTATTCTTCTCCTTTTTGTTTTGGTCTTGTATTGCAGATGCCGAACAAAACGTTTAATGAGCCAACAAAGTCGTGACTGATTTTCGTTCGCAAACGTTCACAAAAAAAACATTTTGATTTGAAAGTGGTATAGAAAGAGGTTTTAGAACGCTATTAAAATCCCATTAGCAGTTCAGCTAATTCGAAGAAAATGCTTTCAGATTTGAATTTCGCCTTTGTATAACCATCCGTTGGTCCTAATCATCGTATGCTAATGCTACCATAAATATCGAATGTATCATCGCGATCGTCTTCTAATACAATGCGCGACATATGAATGCAATTACCATCTCAAACAAATTGCGCCGAGAGTGTTGACGATTTCACCGTCTTACTTTCTAATTCGTCACTTTTAATTGCCTCTCTTGTGCATTCAACCATCTGATTTGCATAATCGAATCTGTTGTTATTGTTCCAACCGATGTTGCAAAAGCTTGCAATTTGTCTGAAATTTTTTGCTTTCGCTTTCAAATTCTTTCCAGTTTTCAAAATGAGAAATGGGATGTTCAAATAAAAATTTGGATTCAATTAGTTTTAACTGAAACAAAATTAAAACTTATTTCATTTTGTGAATCACATATATGCAAAAAAACTACTCTTTAACGAAATAACTTGACTTGAAAAAAACTGATTTAAAATTGGTTTCAGACAACTACAAATTGAAACAAAGATTTTGGACGTCCATCGTTGGAGAGCTTGTTAGCCGAAATTGCACCAAAAGGTTCGGTATCAAATGCTACTCGATGTTTTGTCTTTTCGCAAAAAGAATAATTCAGGTGTGCTTAACGACAGGATGTGCTCAAACGATCAGGAACACCGATCACGTACAACTCAATGATTGTGGCTGGTACGTTCACCTTATCTACGTTCTTAGTCATAGAGTGTCGCTGCTTTGAGTGCTTCTTTATTGTACTCTGACAATTTTTTGTTCATTATTTTCAGCTGCTTTTTCAAAATGTTTTTCGCATTTAAGAATAAATAAGATAATTTACTTGTCACAATACGAAAATTTCATTGTCAAGTTGAATAAAATTATCATAACAAACTTACAGAAAACATTTTCAGAATACCTGAAAAATGTCAAGATACATATCAGATTCTTTATGAAAAAATTTACTAATTTGCAATATAATTCAAGTTTTAACTAGTATAATTATATTAAAAATTGTTTTAACTATGAAAGCAATTTGTATGATGTATATTATTGTTATTATTATTTTTATTTTTTGTTATTTGTATTCTTATAGTTAAAACAATTTTTTAATATAATTTAAGATTAAACTATAATTATAATAAAAATTGTTTCAACTATCAACTATAAGATATCAACTATACAACTATCGACTATAAGAGTAGATTCAACAATATATTGCTGTTATTATTATTTTTAATATGGTTATTTTTTTGTTATTGTTATTGTTACATTAGAGTATATTAAAAATGAGTTTGTTTGAAAAATCGAGGTAGCAGTTGAAGATAAGTGGCAAGAGAATTCTACGCGTTTTTGCGGTCACATGCACGTGTACACCGATTTCGGTGACCGATCTTCAATGCAGCTCACGTCATTGGATGCAAGAAACTCTAGTTACAAGGAGTGCCGTCAATGGATCAAACTCATGAATGAAATACGGAGATTTCGATGCTCGATCCTGAGTGTAATGTTTTTACCAGTGTCGGTAACTTCGGTCACCTGTTGCTTCAATAAATGATACCTCGCAAAAAGCGTCGGTTTGCCGTCTCAAATTTAAATCATTGCCTGCTGCTTTTTCGGCTTTCATTTATATCAGTTACATAAAATATAATTTCCATTTCTCATTTCGCAAAAGGAAATAATGATAACAACAAAATAAAACAAAACTGAAAGAAGAAGTAAAAAAAAACAAGATCCAAATATGAAAAAAAAGTTGAATTTCAAATTATTTTAATCAAGAAGATAAGATTGATTCGGTACTGTAGATTTGAAAATTGATAAAAATTAGACACAAAAGGTGTATTCATCATTGTTTGTTGGATTAAGAGGTTGCATTGTCTGGTGGTGACCTCTGACCTGCGCGAAAGGTCGCGGGGTCGGAAAAGTTTTGGGCGAAAGGTTGTTAGGTGGCGCGATGTCAAAGTAATACAGTTCGCGCGTGTGCGGCTACTCGTATTTCGTTCGGGGCGAGGAGCAACGAAGAACAAAGTGGAGTTCGTAGAAAGGCGGACGGCTAAACAAAAGCTTGTGGGAAGGTTGACGTTTGATATCACACAGGCCAGCAGAAAATCGCGCCAAGTGTCCGCTCTGTGAAATTGTTTTGCGATCTCATCTTTTTCCCACTTCCCACGCAGAAAAATTCGCGCGGCTAATTTCTCTCTCCCTGTCTCTCTGTGATACAAGCTGTTACATAAAGCACGATAATGTATACAATATAAGCGCGAATGCAAAAGAGAGTCCCCTCGTTGACATGCATAGTGCACAACGGCCGACGCCTTGGCCTTCGATAATTCCCCGACGTTTAATTTGCGTTTAAATTATGTGCACACGATTATTATTCCGTTCTGAAACTTTTCGTTTAGAAATAAAAATGAATAGACGTATTTTTCATTCGATTGTTATACGACGTGCGCTCAACATTTTTTCATGCTAATACATTTCTTTCTCTGTTTCTAAAATATGAAATTCAAATTCAGTTTCATTCTTTTCAACATTTTTAATCGGTTATGTATTTCAATACAATTGACAATATTCTCTATTAATTAATGCAACAAATTTTTTATACAAGTTTCAAACAACATATTGTTTTTGAGGTTGTTGCAGCAAAATATTGCTTGTTATAGAAATGATAGAAACAATTTGTGATTTTTAATGATTTAATTTAATTATAAGCATGAATTAATTAATTTATTTATATATTTTAATAGTATAATTTATCTCAAAATTGCTCTATGTATTTGAAAATGACAATTTTATAAATAAGCCTTTTTTTCTGGGGCGACAAAATATAGAAAATATACGTAAAATATATTTTGAAATATATTTTTGTCCATGGGGGATAACCTATCGGACTTCTAAAAAATATCAATACTTTATTTAAATAATAATTCGAAAAATTGAATCTGACCCTAAATACGAAAATCAGAACTTAAATTGACAATAACTATTAAATTGAAGTTGATTATACATATGATTCTGAATTATTTTCATATTTAGACGCCGATTTGACTCCTATAAGAAGTTTAAATATATAAATATTATGATTATAATGCAGCTGATCCAAAAGTTTTTATTTGTATGACGTTTTAAAAAAATGTATTGGGTTCAACGAAATTGAAAAATGGCCATGCCGAAAGTTGATTCAGGATAATATTTTTGAGTGTATCTTCTGTAATGAATTTGTCTTCGGGTTCCTTTGATAGCGCGTGCACAACATGCCCCGGGTTCGCAAGTCCGTCGAGGGCTGCAAGAAAAATTACCACACACGATGCTGCTGCAGCAAGTACGCATTTGTACACTCGCTGCATGGTTACATTAACAAACAATGGTTTCGTGATGTCGAACAGCGAAACTTGAATGGGAAAATGCACGGAAGCTACTGCCAACGTCAGTTTGCGTCCGAGTGTCGCGTCGCTTCGAATTAAGCTTTCCGCAAAACTAACGCTTCATTGTTCGCATTCGCGCAATTAAACATCCGACATAAAAATGCAGACGCTAAAAATACCCATGACAATAATCAACCATTAACATACAAGAAATGCTTAGACAGTGACAAAATTAACAAGTAAACAAGAATTGAATACAAATAATGTTTCTTCGCACGTAATACAAAGTATGAATAAACAATATGAAAACTGTATTTCTTGAATAAGAAAAAAGTTTTGGAAATTTGAATGTTTAAATGATGTTTTTGAGTTTTGTTTTAAAGATTAAAATAATCGTTGATAACGTTGCGTTTGAAAGTCAAAGAAAAAAAAATGCGTTTAAAAAATACGATGACTTTACAATGTTTGCATTAATTTATAGCCGTTTCATTTCTCACAATTTAAAACCGGCAAAATTTTAGTGAGGCTTTTAGCAAGTTTATCAGTGGCCATATTTTTGTTTTTTTATTGCACAGAACTAACATCGGATCAGAATTCAAATTTGCTGTTGAAAAAAATGAAACTAATAAAAGGAGCTAAAAAAAACAAAGCATAAATTTTATGCGAAAGTAATAATACTTCAAACATGTCGAATAATTTTCTGACAAAAAGTTCAACCTAATGAAATAGAAGTGATAAGTAAAAGTGAAAAGTTTCACTTCAAATTTTATTTCCAACTTTTATTTCAAATTTTATTCTGCTGTCACAGATTTTTCTGTTGCGCAATTTTCTCTGATTGGACGATGTTTTATCAACAGCTGCTCCACGATAAGAAGAACAAAATAAATTCAACTTTGCATCGAAATCCAACAAAGAATATAAACGCCTTCTTTCGCAGATTGCTCGCGCGATGATTCACGACAGAATAAGATCATGCAGGCGCATGAGTCACGCCGTGCATCGTGACATCAAAACTACTGCATCTAATATTTCATAACTTCATTCATAGTCCCTAATGCAGTCAATTTTCGTCCCAAATTTTGTTACAACAACAATTGAAGACTTGAATCAGATAACTCAACTTGCGCTCGTAAGTCTCTTATTTCAAATTGAATAAGAATAGAGAAAATTTTCTATTAAGATTTATATACCTTTGGCAAATCTATAATAATTTGACATCAATTTGTTGTTGTTATTTTTGTTGTTGCTTGATTGTGGAATTTGAGCAACAAAAAAGAATAAAATTTACATATATGTTTGCTCTGATACTTTTTTATTTTCTTTCGCAGACAAAAAAGGTGCCTTTTGTTGATAAAAAATGAAAATATTTTTTTTGTATAAATAAAATCGTTCCATTTTTCTCTCGATAACAATGCACTAGGTTATATGGATTACCTCCAACTCATTTTATATTTTCTTTTTCCTGAGGCTAATTTATTTTGCCAACCTGACACCTACTTTGACCTAGGTCGTGTTGGTTTATATAGTTGGGTCAGTTCTGAATTGATCAAACACAACAATTATAGACAGAGTTAACCGGGGTAAGAGTGACAATTCCGGGTAAACATGACACATGACATAAATGTTATGATTTTCATATATGTTTTATATTTAAAATCATTCAGAAGAATTATCATTAATCACTAAATAATTTATATATACAATAAGAATGGAAGAAAAATTTGTTCATTTGTCACTCTTACCCCGGTTAAGCCTTATGTAATAAACTTGTCTATGGATAGAAAATTGTAAAAGTTATACAATATCACAAAAAGATATATTCGAAGGAGAAAGATGTTGACAGTTTTGTAAATTGCAAAGTCTGATATAAAAAGATGACTCGAAATGAAGTCTTGAACTGTGAGGTCAGTATGAGGACTTTACCCCCGTTGCTCAAGTTCACGTGTGTCGCGAGCAACAAAAGCCTCGAAAGTCTTTGGCGGGAGATGGTACAAAAGGCCCGCGAATATGCGTAACAACGCGCGGTGAATTTTTGTTGGTCTGATTTGCGCGCGGGCCAAAATGGAGAGCCGAAAGTTGACTCGCGTGCCACCGCGAGAGAGAGTCTTGTCAAACCTTTCATTATACTATTTCGTGCGGGGAATCCCAGGCGATCAGACAGAAACCGTATATCCAGGAAGGAATGCGACGCGGTTCAAAAGAACCGCGCGAACCGCCGTTTTAAGCATGCGCGATATGCAGGGAACGGGTTCTCTCGTTTCACATTTCGATGCAAAAAGCGCGCCGGCCATTCGACTTTATTATTTTTTTCCTCCTCTACGTGATACTTTTTCTTCCATTTTTGATAATTGGCATCCGAAACCTCTTGAATCTATCCCAGCTTTGCGATCATAATTGAGAATTAATACATGACCAGCTACAGACGTCTTTGCAGTGATTTATAATAAAAGCCTTGTTAGCTTTTCAGCCTTCTTCTTTCCCGTCCCCAATACACTTGTAAATTATATTATAATTATTTAACAAATAATTCTAACTTGACAAATAAGCCAAAAAATGTTTACAAAGTACATAGCAAATTGTACTCAAAATAACTTGATAACAAATATTATTTATTAAACAGTACTGAGATTTTGAGATTGAATAATTCACTCTTTGATTCGCACCTTTAATAAATTCGCCGCGTTTCACTTCAATTAGTTCATTCAAAATAACTCAGAGCAAAGGAACAATCGGTCCACTTCAGATTTTGTGGAACAAATGTGTTGGTTTGTTATCACAACTATGTATTTAAGCTGCTCATAACCATTGTTCAACCCTTCTCATTATTTCAATTTACCGTAACATTTTACAAATTAATCTTAAATATATGTCTGTAAACAATTTCGGGACCGTTTGACCATCAAGATTCTTTTATATCTATTCCAATTTTCTTATTTTATGAAAGGTTCGGCAAAAACTATTTTTATACACAAAAGTTTCTTTAAAAGATGAAGAAAATGAAACATAAAAAACTTAGAGTGTTTTCCAGATGTTCTCTTAGTCTGTTCTTAGTCTGAAAAATGTATCATAAAATTACTTCCTATGTTTAGATGAATTTTTGACCATTCTAATTTGTAAAATCAACGAACAGTTTAGTGTTTTTTCCAAATTTTATGAACAAACATATGAGGATAAAATTTAGTAAAGTTCACTGATATTGGAATCATCTGTCCTCGGTTTATGAAACAGTTTTAATAACTTTTATAAGACCGTTCAGTATATCTGATATAAATTTTTGTCTCTGTGCAGTGTGCATTATATGCATTTCAAATATTAGCTTCAAAATTCGACCCCATTCCGCTCGCGAGTTTTCATGTTAACAATGAAACATGACGTTTCTGTGTAAGCTTATTTTTGTTTCGTCCTTTTTCTTCTCCCTCTCTCTCTCTTTCTGTCTTTCACTCATTCTTTTTCTCGCTCCTCACGTAAATATGCTTTCAGATTTGGCGGGGCTTCTTAATGGCTACACTAAAATAATTTGAAGTATGTCTCCAATAAAAAGTGTAGCAATCCTGTCCTTGCATTATCTTTCTTCTTGTACGTCGCTCTGCTGAACATTAACCAGTGTGGCAATGTAACGTTATATCCTCAGTAAAAGATATTCTGCAACAAAAACGTAGATATGTAATCGGCTATTTCAAATAAGAAATCATCTTCATATCGGCTGAAAGTTAATGCATTTATGTTCATTTTAAAAATGACAGCCCGTTTTTGTTTGTTTTTTCCTTTTTTTTATTGAAAATATCAACAATGCTCGATACTATCAACGGTTTTATATTTTTTTCAAGGTCCAATGATTTTTTAATCTAATGTATCTTTTGTCATGCAAAACGAAGAAAATAAATTTTTCATTTATTCAATATTTCGGTGGGAAAAATTTTCTTTTAAAATTTTTGTATGTAAAAGAATGTGTTTATCTTTCAAATTGTTGATATACAAGTTAAAAGAATTTGGATGAGATAAGGATGGAAAATGACTTTAGAAATGTTATAAACAAAATCAAATAGAGAATAAGAAGAATTGAAAGAAACTAGAAGTAGAATGAAGAGGTTGAGAAGTACTCTAAAAAAGAATGAAAAGACACTTAAGGGAGTCTGGCGATGCCAAGAAAAAATGAAATTATGTTTTGTTTTCAGTCTCAAAGTGCTAAAAGCGAACATAACCGCAAGTTTGAGGTCGTAAAGGAAAAAAATGCAATTGAACTCTTACCACTCTTATTTGGTCTTTTTTGGAACCTTTCAATAAATCTCTTCTAGATTCTTTTCGGTCTCCACTAAACCTCATTTCAACCTCTTTCAACCTTCTTTACGATTTTTTCAATTTCATCTCTATATTATTTCAACCTCTTTGTTTCATTTCTTTTTAGTCTTAAATTTGAAGATGGAAATTTGCATTTAGGTTCGCTATGTCTTGAACGAATAAAAATAATGTAAAATAATGAAATGCAATGAAAGTTTTACGCGAACGTGTTGGTAACATTTATTGAATACAAAAATCATAAATTATAAGAAATCATAATTGTAATAAAAAGCCTGTTTCGTTCGCGTATCACCGCGGAGCTTCTTTCCCGCCTCTCATAAAACATCAGACACCGGCTCACCTTCCCGCAGGACATCTTTTTTTCCACGGACTTTGTTTTGAGCCCTCTTTTGTGCGCCGCAAACCACAAACAGGGTGTCAATGTCTCATTGCGTGAGATAAAACCCACGACTTAAACTTTTTCTCTTTCGCCTACGAAGTCGCTTGTCCCGGCGCGACACGTCACGTCGCACGATATTAGCGCATTTCTCGCTTCGCGAGACCGAAAAGTTAATCGACCCGACCATTGGCTTAAATAACAAACAGAACGACACAACCCGTCTCGCACAATTCTTTTACAAGCGCCGACTTTCTTTCACCCAATTTATCATTTACATACTCAAAAATTTACAATTCACTAAATGTGTACAATTTTTTTGTTTTTGTTTCGTTTTAGTTTTTTCAATTGCTCATGTATTTTGTGTTTTACTTTTCTTTTATTTCAAATCTGTCTCTTTTTTTTGTTTTTTGTTTTTTTTTTTTTTTCATTTTTAAATCTCGTTATTTATTTACTCTCATTCAAAAATACAATTTCAATTAGTTTCTATGAAACATTTTTGCCTGGACAAAATTTTTTCTCAGTCAGTACACGCAACCTGTGGTTGACTTTGATTACAAATGAATTCTAAGGTTTTACGAAGAATCAATTGTTTTTCACGCAAGCCAGTTTGGAATGAAGAGTTTCTTAAAAGGAAGACCAACCAGGGAAATAAAGCTGTTGAGCAAAGAATGGAATACGAAATACTCTGATTTTTTATAAGATACTTTAACACGTGTTGAAGTTGAAGAGAAAAAAAATTAATTACGATTGAGAAAACAGTAGATCAACTTTTTATAGAATTCTATATAAGTCATTTATAAATTATTTATGAAACGCTAATAAATTATATAAATAAAATATAAAATTAATATAAATCTTATTGAAAAAATATTTTATATTTATGGAAAAACTATAGAATTATCTATATATTATATACATAATATATTTAAATATATATTTTTGTCTCTGTGGGAGAAAGAACACCCCTTTCTCTGTTAGGAGACTCCTCAGTTAGCAAAATTATTGACAATGGTGCTACTGTAAGTCAAAAAGAGATGACTTTCCGCTAATAGTCTAAGAGTGTTTCAGGCGTGTAACGACTACTCATCAAGAAAGATACAATATCGATGGGTCTAATGAATAGTGTCTTGCTTCGTTGAAAACTGTCTCAGCTCTGTTATATTTACAAAGAATATGAGACAGTTTCAGACGATATTTTAAAATGAGACACTATTCCTTAGAGCCGTAGATATGTTCGTCAAAGTTACAATCAAAAACTTCTTAAACGTCTAAATAATGTCCCAGCACATTGTTCTCCCCAGCTGTTTCTTGATGCTGCTAACTATGTAGCGTAAGGCAGATCAGTAGAATTATTGAACAAATGACTTTAATATGAAAATGAGAGTGGTTCGTGAATTATTATTATTATTATTATTATTATTTTAAGAAATCTTTGATGACTGAAATGTTTAGAGTTTTTAAGAGGAAGCTAATATGCTCAAAATTTTTGTTATTGATGCTATTTGTGTAACTATGCTCCTCTGTTTTCATTTTGAAGATAACCCCAGGTGTCTTTCCAAGGAGCTGAGACGTGACTATGAGAAATATTGCTTCTCAAAAGCTTTCTAACCAGTTCCTAAGATATCAAGGTCCCTTCCTAAAGTATGATACCATCAGGACGAGGGGATTAAATGATATAAAAGACATCATAGCCCATAGGACTTTGTAGGATGGTACCATACTACTATATCAGGCTCAAATATTGAAGTTTATGTGTTTTAAGAATAAGATCCACCCTGATATCTTTTTCGTCTTCAGTATAAGCAAAATTATCAAAATGTTTGGCATTAGAATAATTTGTCATGTGCTATGTGTTATGCGCACAAATATCATACTGCAACGCCGTTTAAAAGTTTTGTATGACTTATACGTTCCAATTAACGAGTTATGAAAATAATATTGTAGTTTGAGTATTTGCTTTACAATTGAGTTCGGTGAATTAAAAATGATAATGAAGTTTTATTTTAAAAAATGGTGGATTTTACTTTGAGGTTTAGATAGTTGCCTGACACAAGGCGCATGAATAAACATAAAAAGTTTGAATGGAAAGTAATGGTGCAGCTGCACATCGCTCTGAGAAAATATATTAAAAATTGAGTTCCAATCAAAAGCATCAATGACCATTTTGTGCAGGGTTATGAAAAACAAGATTTATAAAAATGCCAAAAATGGTCAAGAACACTATATGTTGATTAAAAATTTTATATGAAAAAATACAGTTAAAACTATAAACTCAAAAATCAATAAAATTAAAAAATAAATACATACTTAAAAATAAAACTTACAGTTTTACAGTTTAGTTTTACTCAGTAAGAGTAAAATTTGTTTTATAATTTCTATCAAGACTCAGTTAATCTACCATTTATCTTACTTTCGTACTTTGAGATTATATTTTTTAAGTACGTTTCACCTTGCAATTTTCGCAAAACATATATGAGCAAATCCAGAATTATGTCCTATTATAATGTCCTAAATTTTCATGTTTTCATGAATTCTAAAAGTGTGACACATCGAAAAAAATCATTTCTAATTTTATTAATTAGCGTTTTAAAACTTTAGGGGAATATCATTTCTTTTTTCAAACGTCTGTTGTATACTTCTAGTCTATTTATCGTGCATGGACAGACAGAAGGCACATGCACCCGCCCACCAAGTCGGTGGAAACGTGGAATCCGTCTAGACATAAGTGCGCAAAATGTAATCACTGAAACTAAATCACACAATAAATCATACAACTGATATATATATTTTATCAGTTGTATAAATTGATATAAATATCATAGTTGTCAAATTTTTTACATATGAAATTGTGTATGAAAAACAAAACGATATTTCGTTCTTGAATATACGTATACTTAAAACTGAAACTACCACAAATATTTTGCAGAGTCTCTGAAAACACTTTCCTGCGTCTTACAAAACATTGTGTCAAGTTGAATATCTCATAAAACAGCAACTGAATACATTCAATAAAGAAATTTTTCTTGCAGTGCATTAATGAAGAAAAATGCTGGTCTACAAAAGAGCGCTACTCGTTTTAATCCAGCGGATCTAATTGACATGAATAAACTCGGACAATGCGCGCAGCCGATTTCGTCAGCACATACAACAATTGATAAGAAAATTGCACAATAATTATATACCTATGCGATCATGTAATTATGGGCATAAATCGCAGTATAAATCGACGTGTTATAAAGATAAGCATACAAACGTATTAGCAACGGTGCAATTAATAAATCGGAGGTTACATTGTAGTGTTATCTCGCACAGCGGCATCGTTTATCATCATTTGCGAAAAGCATTGATATGCGCGAGAAAATGGTGCGCTCATTTTGAATGAACTCGATAAAAGTATTCCCGGGACGTTGTTATGCAACGTCATTGATAGTACGATCAAGAGGGGAGGGGGTGGGGGTTAAAAAAGTAAACTAACCGGTCGGGCGCTTTATTCGCTTAATCTCAAATAACCGTGTGAAAAATGAGCAATGAGGCGAATAGAAAATAAATTTGAATACACAAATTCAATTTGCGCAATTTGCGTCCTTAAATCTTGTTGATAAATTCATAAATTCTGTGTCGTAAATAAATTTGTGGCAGTGCTGTGGTTTTTGCCGTTTTCATCCGTCTCGAATATACTAAATAATGAAAAAAAAAACAAAAATAAAATAAAAAAACAAGGTTTACGCTAAAGTACAGTGAAAAATGCCGTGATCATAAATATCAATCATTATTCAGAAATCTTGGCCAGATTAGCATAAATTTTTCCTGCGGACACGAGATGAGTTTGTTTTTGAGGAGAAAGTTGAGAATAATATATTTCCCACGCGAAAAAGAGGCAACAGTGACATTGTGCGAACAAAAATTGAACGGCTTTTTCTTCTTCTTGTGATATCTAAATGAATAACATTGGTTCTGCATAAATTGTTTCTGGCCAAAATTACTGAAATTCGTTGGCCTAAGGTGCATTAGAAAGAGAGCCCGCGTGCATCATTACGCCCGAACGAATGCGGGGCACGAAATTGCGAGAACACACGCGCGTGTGTGTGGTCCGTACGTCGTCGCGAATTATAGACAATTTAGTGGGCATGAAAGTGTGCCCGACCAAACGCAAATTTCAGCTTTAGTTCTCGCTTATCAATGAAGGACGATTAAGTGATTTCACAATTATCAGTCGCTCATAATTTCGCCGCTTCAGTTAATCACAGTTTTATATTCACCTTTTACTTAAAACTCTAATCTATTCTTTATTTTAATTCTTTGATGGTTCTGTGGGAAAATAAATTTCAATCTAAAAAAATACAAAAAACCCGTGAATGAGATTTAACGAAATATCATTTTGATATGACGAAATAATTTTATTCAACAGAAGCCTGATAGATTTTAATTAAAAAATATGTTGAAATACAAATTGAAATAAAAATTGTAATATAAAAGTCTGAAATATTTTTGCTAATTAAATGAAAATGATAAATTATCGAAAATATGTTTCTTTTGTGTTCCTTTCGGATTTCTAGTATATTAAGAAAAAATATGGATTAAAAATTAGAGATACAAAAAATAAATTGGACAAAAAAACTAGATTGACAAAAGTATGGCATCAAACTTGGACTTTTCACTCTGATCAAACGTTTCCTGTAACATAGATATTTATATTAAAATCGATATTATATCTCGAGGGAAGGTGAGATTGGCATTTAATGAGCTATCATTATCGCTGTCGTTGCGTGGCCATAGGGAGTTCGCACACTCGAACAGTTTGCGATTACACCTGACGCGGATTTCTACTCGTAAACATTTTCCGATGCTAAAAGAAATCTAGTTTTTGTCGGTGGCCTGTGGGCACTGTACTTACAAATAATGAAAAATCTAAAACACATCACTTTAAAATTTCTCCGGTCTGCGTTAAACTGTAGGACAAAAATCATTTCCAATAAAACAGCAACAAATGGTTCCAGCCTAGGAGCGACAATTATAATTTGTTGTTGGGGTTGATTAAATGTTACAATATAAAACATTTGTTAGCTTTTCCATAGGAACAAAAATGTAGGTGTAAATATGTATATTTCAATTTTATATTTTTCATATAAATATTTTTTCTCGGTAAAATGTATATTTATTGTATATTTTATTTATACAATTTATTGCCGCTTTATAATTGATTCATAAATGACTTTTATGTAGAATAAATATAGATATATTTTGAATATAGAAACTATACGTAAAATATATTTTGAAATATATTTTTGTCCATGTGGGTTATATCGGAAATGGTTTTTTCAAATTAAAGTTTTATCTGAGCAATTACTTTAACACGGTAAATTTGTTTTCATCAAATTTCACATTCAATAGCCTGTTAGAGAGTTAGCAAGGGGCCAGGAAGGCACAATTATTATAAATGATAAGTGTCTAATGGGTCTTAATCGTCAATTTTTTATCTAACATTAGCTTCGCACCGATGTTCTAATGAAATGTACATAAATAATAGACGGCTATAAATTAAGGAACTCATAAGTGTTTTCCGAAGTATTATGAAATACAGGTAGTAACTTCTGTAATGGGCGATTCGCGTTTGACGATTGCAATATTTGCACCCACACACGAGACTAACATTGTAAGTGCAGCAGGGTGCTGATAACGTTGACACACCACATAACACCCATAAAAGCGATGTCTGCAGAATGAAAGATGTTCTCTTGGCTAATGATGATAAATCAATTTTATATACAGTTATTCAATTTCAAAATTTGATTACAAATTTGAACATCGGCCAAATATAAATTCGTATAAATATACAGACGAAGAGATAAAAATAAATATTCAGACACAAAAATAAATATGTCTGAGATGAAAATAAGTTAATAACAAAATGAAAAAGGACATGACTGTTTTATCAATATACGAAATAGCGACGATTTAACTTGACTGAAGCAGCTAGTTAAGTATACATTTAATACACCGGCAAACATCCTACAGAAGCTCGATAGATTGCATACACTTATTTATGTGTGGCTTGACGTTTCCGCCCCTTCCGCGGTAAGGACGTTGACACCGTTTTGCAGTTCTTACAGAGCTCGATCGGGGAACCGCATCACTTGCATAATACATAGTTGATTAAATCTTCGTTTCAATCATGAAATAATTATCAACTCGGTTCGATTAAAACATAAATTGCAGCTGATGTATAAATCTTATCTTTTGTTAATTACAAGGTTGCTCTTTTTTTCATACTCAAACTGCACCTACTTTTACAATCTTTCTATATTTTTACTTCTTTCTCACTTTTTTTTATTGTTTTCTATAAAGATTTTTTTGTTTTTATATAACAACTCTTTTATCAGCATTTTCATAAAGCATATGAAGCATGAATCAAGTATCAAAAATGTATGCTCTCTTTTAAATTTATTGGTCGATCGATAAGAGTTTCCATGAAATATGAAGTATCCTCGAATCCATAATCAGTTTATAATATCACACTTATCTAGACTTAACATACCGTTCATTAATTGAAACATATCAAATTACGCTGCGGCTTTCCTTGCCGAGGTGTCGCAATTAATTTTGAATCAAACACTAATTGAAGCGAATTGTTAATAAACGCTCGCAAGATTTCTCTTTCCAATGAAATGCACGCAATATTAATCTAGCCGATTACAAGATCACTTGGCTTTGTTATAAATTTGAACAGTTTGAGATTTGATTAGAAGTGTAGGACTCATTTCCAATAGGCGAATTCTAATTTAACGGCCGAGCGAGTAAATTGTTTGAACGGAAAGATAAAAGTTGAAAGATCGGTTCGATTAAGATTATAGACTGATGATGTGCGTTTGGTAGTTGTCGAGCGATATAAATAACAAGAGGAGCTCCGATTTTTGCCCGGCCTACGTATTCACGACATGTAAAACGTACGGCCGAGTATGTATCACACGCTCCTTATCTGACTGTCCTCATACGCAAAACCATATTAGTACCACAGCCCACGTAGCAAAAGTGTACTCGCCCGAACCGGACCCTATATTAGCAGTTTGACCGGCGCGACCAAGACCTGTTGATGGAAAAGCATACAGGTGTCGTCAAATGATAAGCCTCATTGTAACGCGTAGATACCGGGCCACACACCGATACCCAGTTATTTATTTTGCTCCTAATTGAACTCGCAGTTTTCTTGTTTATGTACTACATCAGTTCTCTGATACCTTTTTATTTTACTCTTTATCGCATATTTTGTACAGAGTGGAAGCGACATCTCAAGTTCATCCACGTCCAATCGCACCAAAATTATCATCTACGTTACATTCAACAATTTTTGATTGATCGCTTCGGTCATTTATTCAGAATCGCAACGTTTCTTATAACAAATACACAAGTTTCCTTTACCGTAGCCCGAAGAAATGCGTACAAAAATTACACAATATTCAACAAGTCATTTTCATACATACTTTACTTTCGTAATACCAAAATTACAATGTTTTTTTTTTTTTTTGGTTTACAAAAATATAGAATTACATAATACGTAGGGTAATTTTACATCGATGAGGTGAAAGTAGACTGTATACTCGGCAAATTTAACATTTTCTTTTTTTCCTATGTGTTAGATTTGATACCCAAATATAAGAAATTGAAAAAAAATATGGAACCAAAATATTGAACCAATTTTTGGTTTCATATTTTGTTATGGTAATTATGTATAAAAGATTTGTCGCAAGCGAGCCGAATTGATGATAATTTTAAGAACTGACCGTTCGAGTGAATGTAATTGTCGCATAAATGATGAGAGCAAAAATTATTCATGACGACGCGTCGTTTGGAATGAAATGTCGCAGCGAGTGCGCGGCGCTGTATGTCTCATCGTTAATTAGTTATCTCACATTTTACAAACCAAGCGTGTCGAGTTCCGCGAGAATATGAGATGCGACGAGTGAACATGTTTGCTGTGACAAGCGGTAGTGAAAAACATAATATGCACGCTTTCATACATGACCCGTGCGTAAATTCACAATTCTACAAAACATCTTCAATTGTACAAACAATTTATATCATTGCCCTAGAAGAAAAAGGGTCTATCTTAGAATTGCCCCATGTATTTTAGATAAACAATTTTTTAAATAGGCTCTTCTTTCTGGGTCGACAATATCATCAAATTTGGTCTTTTACAATGAAATAAATATTTTATTGGAAAAGAAAACGTGTTGTAGCTGCGATTACAAATCAAACAACGTCCCGAAAATTTACATTCGTAAATAACACGTTGCACTCGCATTGAATTGTAACAAAGCTTATTATGTTTCATAAGATTGATTCGTTCGTGCCCTGGCATGCTCAAGAATTTATTGCATCTGCACAGCGCGTGCTGTACAGAAGTTTTCATATAGACAATGCAATTGGATGTGGTGTTAATAACATATGGTTGTGTTGGTATTCGTTTTAGTACGAATCTTTTGCACGTAGAAACGATTGTGGCACGACGATAAAAAAATCGTGTAGAAACTCCAACGGTCAAGCCCCTCTTATACTTCTCCCCTATTGTTTTTGTGCAGTTTTGTTTCTATAATGTTTACCATTATTTCTGAATTCACATTCACTTTTAGCGATTCCAAATGCTGCTGCGCCTCGTCCACAAATTTCATCAGATCGTTTGACTTTATAGGATGTCTGCAGCCAGACCGTAACGAAGACCAACGAAGACCGTGGGTATTAAATTTTGTGAGTATACGCATCCGATAAATCGCTTGCTTTGTCTTTAACTACGTTATTTTTATATTTTAAAAAAGTTTCTTGAATTCGGTGGTTGTAGAAAGTTTCAGTACAACTGATAAACCCTGAAAATCACTAAATTAGATTAAAGATTAATTTTAGGTTGTTAGGACAAAATATTGATTATTACAGAAATGAAAAATTTGTTATTTTTAATAATCTCTTAATTATAAGCTATCAATTTATGCAAAGATACACATACTTATCGAATTTCAATTTTGAGAAAATGATTTGCAAAGTTGACCAAAAACCGACTCTTCAACATGAGCGTTTATGGAGAGGTTAGCTACTTCAGATTGATCATTTTGTATATCAGAAATTATAGATTTTTTTTACAAAACGACATTAATAAATTAAATCTGTGGCAAAAAGGAAAAACCAGTTAAAAGTGTATACGTAAACCCTATACATTTGACTGTTTTTTCCTTTTAGCCACAGAAATATAAATATAATTTAATAAAAGATTTCCAGTAAAACGAATTTTCGAAATCTAAAATTTACGTTTCTTTATTTTCCATCGAGTAAAAACGAAACGCCATGTATAATAGGGAGATAGCATGTGTACCTTATACGATTCAAGAAATTACCGATCAGGATTCAAAAATTTTGAATCTGACCCTAACTCAAAAACAATAACTTACTTTTAAATTGAAGTTGATTAAACGTAATTCATTTCTAATCTCAACTAATATTGCTACATCGTGAAAAAATGTACACTTTTTTATTATTTTGGACACCTTCATATATGACCCTATGAAAAACCACACACGAAATTTTCAATTCAGACTAGAAATTAACAAAGTCGATAACAATTAATTGCAATTTATATGAAGTGTAAAAATGAAAGCACCAATAGTTTTTGTATTTATAGTGTCTCTATGAGTCTGATGGCGCATCAATCTTTGCAATGTGTATACCGTATGATGTTGTATTAAATGAGCCAAGTTCGTTAGACCCGAAGAAGTCTGGGTGGCCTCGTCTTTTGAAGAACCGCCCAGCCTGTTCAGCCGCTAATGTTTTAATCTCCGAGAAACGCCTATTGTAATCTCGTTCGTCAGTTCGAACGAACGAAATTACGCGCCATCGCACGTGGGAATTGGACAGCAATATATTTTTCGTCGTTGCCGAAACTTCAGATCAAAAATTCTGACATCGAACTTCTGATCTCAATCGGGCACAAATTTCCTGGTAATCCGAAGTCTCAGTCAAATTTCTTCAATTGAGCGTTGAAATTCCTCTCCTGTGAAAAAAAAACGTAAATAAACAAATAAAACGTATTGACATTCCTTGTCATCGAGGCGGCACAGCAAATTCGCATCAGGATCTTATGGGACTATTAATTTTACATACGGATTATCTTGATCTCGACTTTGTGGTGAAGAGAAAAAAATGAAAGCAAAGCAAAAAGGAGATAATTACTCTTTGGGCACGGTTTTTTTAATCGCAAATCTTATTCGAATAAAATGCAAATAACCCAGGTAACTGATGGGACGCGTCACACTGACGACATTTAAATTCAAATCCAAAATGGATGCTTGACAATGAAACTTATTCTTCCAAAATATAATGCTCTGGCAATCCACCTGCAGCTAATTAAATAACATGTGTTTTTGTGGGGAAATCATTTAGTAGATTAGGCGATTTGTGGTGAATGCAAAAGTGTCAGAGATAAATAGTAATGTTTCAACTAAACGCAGACTTCTGAGCCGTTAATGACATCCTGTTCCTCAATTTATCTTTCCAATTTGTAGCTTCAAATGGTAAAACTGAAAAAAAATTGAAAAATTATTTTTATACTTCAAAAATGTCTTGAAGGTGTTCAATAATTTTATGATATTTGCTGAATTTTTAATGTAAATTAATTTGAAGATCTTAATCGAATAATTTTTCACCTGATTTTGTCAATATACGTATAAATTAAAAAATCACAATAATGTAAACAAGGATTAACGCTTTTGTTTATAATAGCTAATAAAATATTTGAAACATATATAAGAGACCTCAAATAATACAAGATTTGAAAACTGTTTTTTTTTTGTTTAATTTTGATATTGAAATATCAAAAAAATTGATTTCCGATTAGCTTTGTTAGTTCACTTCGTTTCTAAGAAATAAAATTTTTTTGAAAAATATGCCAGGATAAATTTTTACCGGCTAAGTTTGTTTGTTATTTCAATTGTATAAATACATTTGAATGATACAACACGATTTTTAAGTTATTCTAAAAAAATATTACTCCTTTATGACTACTTTTGAATCTAAAAACTTTTAGCAACAATAAAGTTTTCATCAAGATACTTAATCAAACCACAGAAAATCACTTTGTATTCAATTATAATGACTATATATCTTCGTGCATGTGTATATTCAAATATTACTTTTCATATTGTATTTTTAATTTAAAAACTATCTATTGTTTTGCACTTATCAGCAAATGTTATATGGTGCTTAACTATAACCGGTTTGGAGTTCTTGTCCTCTCGTCTACAATAATCTTAGCGACGATAAAACTACATGACACCCTGGCTCGATTATATGAACTGTTTGAAACTTGTTAAATATTGTACGTCAGTATATAGATATCAATGCCATCTTCTGAAGTCATAATAAAATTGATCCTCAACAAAATGAAATGTTCTCCCATTGATAATAAATGTGTTCAAAATATTGTTACCGACGGAGTCAAAGTTGACATTACCACCAATTGGTAACACAGTATCGAATCAATTATTCAATACGTCATTTGAATTCAGTCTGCTAAACCTATTGTGTGTGACCAGCATTGCTAGGCGTTTCTAGTTTTATCCTACTTCGATTGTCGAGTAGATTGTTACCGTTCAAAATGGCGAACTGGCTACGATTGTAAATAACCTACATCCTACATCTTACCGCTTACCGCTGAGTGTATTCGTTATCAAAAACAAATACTTCAACATTCAATCGGGCACTATTTGGTAAGCAAAGTTCTGGAACATTCACATGTAATAGGCGATATAATAATAAAGATTTAAAAGATTTATTAATATAACTTATAAACACTATTTATAAATACCACTTGATAAGTCACTGCGAACGTCATTTTCCAAAAATAAACATTCATTCACAGGTACTTAACGTGTCACGCTGGCTTTCAAGATGGAAAAGGCAATTTCTAATGAAGTTAAACTCGCGCCTCTTCGGAGGCTCGATGACTTTATTCTGGCAGAAGCTAGGTTCCAAGTACCTAACGTCAAAGACTTGGAAAAATGGGGCAACCGAGTGGTCAACAATTTGATCTACTACCAGACCAACTATTTCCTTCTGGCGATTTTCATATTTCTCCTCGTAGGGTTTGTATCATACTTTGATTTATTTCCACCTCAAATGAATGAAATTTAATTCCGATTCAAAATCAATTATATTAATTTGTTGTTTTGTTTTGACAGATATCTAAATCCTCAAAAGATAATAATGGGCTTCGTTGCCATGTCTGTTCTGATTCTTGCCTTTGCGTACTTCTCCACGGAGGGAAGAGTGATTCATAATTTCAAAAAGAAATTTCCTGTTGCTGGCATTGTTTTGGTAGTAGCCTGTGCCTGTTTTGTAACTTATACTTTGGGATCATTGCTCATCTTTCTAATTGGAATTCTCTTACCTTTTTGCGGTAAGTTTTGAATTAATGTGGGACTAGCCCTGATAACCCTGATAACAAACTTTACATAAATGCTGAACAAAAATTTTATGGAAATCTAACATCTCATTGTATAGCATTATTTACATAAATCTAATTAAAAAATAAAAATTTTTCAAGCTTTGAAAACCAAAAATTATTTTTTGACGTATTTATGGATTAGAACAAACATTTATTTCAAAAATATTGAATGCGAATTATTTATGTAAATAATGCATGACATAAAAAGTTAGATTTACAAATATTTTTTTGAATGTTAATGCCTGTGTTATACTACGTTCAAGATTATTTTTGGCAAATTTGTCGGTTCACTTTTTTCTGCAAAGTCAGAATTTTATGAAAATTGAACCATGTGTTTTTTTGACTGCCATGAACAATAATAGTCAAAGTATGAACAAGGTTCACAAATTCCAATTCGATATATATTTAATTTCAAACTATTGTGAAAATGTACGCTACGTATATCTATTTCTATTATTTTGTCTAATTTCTAAATGAAATTCTCAGCTTAGAGATAATCCATTTTTTTAATTCACCCATTAGACTCGTTCGTATTAATAGAATTAATATTCAAAGTTACAAAAACATCTATTTGTGTAATTGCATGTCCCACCTTAATATTTTGATTACAAATTCAAAAAGTTGAACATGACAAATGAAATGAAAAGAAATGTATTGATTATATATATATATATGTATATAATTGTTGCTTTGCAGTTATCTTTGTCCATGCGTCATTGAGGTTGCGCACTACTGAGAACAAAATCATCAACAAGATTGAAGGCATTGGACTTGAGCAGATACCGATGGGCATTTTTTGGACAGTCTCGGTATGGAGCAAGAATTCTTTGCTTAAAGTTATTGAAACCAGATGCAACAACACAAACGCTGACATTTTGAAACCATTAGAATGAAGCAGTATTCAACCAATTTACACCAAAGTCTACAATTTACCTTTGAACAATTATATGATAGATCAGATTATTTTTATATGCTGAACAAATGCAAACTATTAATGTTATTCCTGTGTAAAAAAATTAATCACTCATATTCTCATAAAATCATGTTATTGTAATCACCAACTATTTACAGATATTTATGGTAAAGTATTGTTCACGAAACAATGTTGAGATATTGAACTTGAAAGTTTTATCGGTTTGGTTGTATGAGAGACATTTTATAAAGACCTAGAGTACAACTGATTAAAGTTGTCGAATCGAAGATCAATTAGAATCGTAACAAATAACAAAAGCTAAAGAGATAAATGTGATAATGACCTAGTGTGATAATAATTTTTTGTCAATGAACCACTATAGCTTGTAAACAAAGATCTGCTTTTCTTGTTTGTAAATATTAAGTTCTCGTTCAAAGCAGTTGAAACGATACAACGTATTAGCAACGAGTTTTATTGAGATTTAATATATATATTTAATATTTATTGTAAGCTTTGTCTTTAATACTGGTATTGCTTCATGTATTGTGCATTTTATTTAATAAAAAAGAAAATAATTACAATCTAGTCATTGTGTTGATTACATTAGCATTCGTTCAAAATTTTGTTGAACCCTGAATTTTAAGTTTTTTGTTTTTATCAGTATTTATTTTTGCCATCATTTCAGATACTGGGTTGATGCAATGGTACATCGAAATGGAATTTCGTTTAGCCCAAATTGCCCATTGTGATTGATATAACAAGTAATTAAATTGTTTTGACATTCTGAGATAAACATGAATAACAAAAATTATATTTCGAGCTGTAACTTTGCACCAACTAGACGAATTTCTGTCTAATTTTGATCACTTTCATTTTCATCTTCATAGAAAACATCTCTGGCTTGACATTAAGTCCGCAGACAAGTCTATTTCAAAAGAGCAAAACCAAAGAGTAACCCAGCACAAATTTGGCCAAGGCTTTGATTCTTTTATATGACCCACTGGTGAGATTAAAGACTTAAGGATTTTGTTACTGTATATATCATTATGTTGACATGTGTTTACTTGAATCCAAATGTAATATATTCATAAATAAATTATATTTTTCACTCGACTCTCAGTAAAACCTATGCTTTCAATTTATTTAATATCATTCAAATTGGGACAGACAATTCAGTGGTGATATTATACTGACATAATTCTATTTTTTTTGTATTTTATTATTTTAAATAAAAAAAGGAAGACACTACAAATAAAACAATACATCAGAGTATTTTTACAAAAAAAAAACATGTATATATAAAAATATTCCAAACACATGTAATGGAATCAGATGAAATTGTTCAAACGAATAAGAAGTATGCCTCGTGTAAGAAATATTAAGTATTTAATCATTCCAAATATTGTTATTATAGAAAAGTAAATAATATTTACGCTGATCATAAAGATCTACTATATTTTTGTAATAAAGACGGTGTTCGCTGGATATAATACGGTATCGGCAAGTCGAGTCTTAGACGGGATGGTGTCGATATAAATTCTTGGAAAAGAAACAGAGTACCTGTGATCTGACGAAGAAAATCCCATAGTTTCCATTTTTCTAACAAAATGCTACAAAATGAATCATAAAATGGTTATTAAAAAAATTAAGAATCTTTCGTATATTTCAATTTCGTGAAATTCATTACTCACTTCGATTGTGTGATTGACAGACATTACTATATTCTCTTTGGAACCACTTGGCAGTCGCAGACATAACCGTATAGTAGGTTCATTTTCTGAAAAATATAAAAAATATTATTGTAAATATGTCCATTAAAAACAATACGAATTATTTTTGATCGTGCCATCAATTTACCATCAACTTCTAAATCTAAATCCACTTTCTTGTCCTGAAACAAAAATATATGAATGGTTATAAAGTTTTGAATTACAAAGTTATTAATTCTAAGTTACAGAATTAATTATTACAAACTTAAAAGTATAAGTCAGTACCTCATCTTGCATTTTCTTCTTCAGTTCCTTGACTTTTGACTCGAACTCATCTATTCTTGATCTTTTACTCAAAATACTCGTGTTACTACTAGTTGAGCTACTTATACTTCCACTAGCTTCACCATCGAAACTTTCTGAAATTTATAACATGATCATATTCATCCATAAACATTTGTTTTTAACAAAAGTTATTATTCTATTATTTAATCACTTACTTGAATCTCTTGTTTCTAATTTTCTCGAGCTTTTAGAACACGATGTCTGATTCTAAAACGAGATCAACGATTTGGTTAATTTTTCACATTTATCTCAATTACTTAATAGCAGTTATCTAAATTATCAGTTGATCAGCTGAATTAATCTTACAATGTTGCTTGAGTCTTGTACGGAATTATGTTTTTCCGAAGTTTCATTTTCGTGAAGAGATGGATCCGAGGCTATACTTTCAGGAGAAGCGTGAGTGCTCAACATATCGTTCAGATCTGACACCATGCTATCGACAGTAACGTTGTTGAATGACCTCATACATTCCCCAGTTCTTGGATCAATAATAGCCAAGTATGGATAAGACGTGACATTGTAAAAATCTACAAAACGTACTCCATCACTGGTACTGGATGATGTCTGCCAAATGTCATGATTTCATTATATAGTTCAAAACTCGTCCCATGCGAGAAATTATTCTCAATAACAAAACGTTGTCACAAATATTAAATTTAAAATTGGTCGTTTGTATGTACCTGCCACAAAACAAAATGATCTTTCAGGATTTCACGGATTTGTTTATTAGGCCAAACATCACGATTGAGGATCTGACAGGCAAATTCTTGAGGGTTGTGCACGTCTACCAGAAGCCACCGATTCATACCCTTGGCTCGCTCCCGAGCCGCGGAAAAAGATCCAGAAAATGAAATATCTATCGGTGGTCGGAATAAGTCTTCGAGTCTTTTTGCATTGCGCTGGTGTCTTTTCGATCCGCCTACTCTTCCAGCCATCTCTTCTTCTTGTCGTTCTATAAATTTTTAATCATATTTTAACACATTTGTTTACGTAAGGTTTGATATGATACTTTTTACACTGAGAAACCGATATTGTACAATTTGGATCGTAATTTTTTTATATTATTATAATAAGACCAACAAAAATAGCAAACGATGTATTGTTAATTTGCGATTTGTTCAAAACTTTAATGTAATAATGGTCATTAGCTGCGTATCAGATATTTGGCAAAACAGAAATTTTTTCAATTCCTTTAAAAGATATTAATTTATAACAAAAATGTTATGTTTTGTCACATTGATGATGTTAGATCGGTCGTATCAAACATGTACAAATTTCAACGAAAAAGTTCTAAATTGTTTAAAATGATTAATGCAAAATGAATGATTATTTGAAATTTGTTATCTAGGTTGTTCTCAGTACAATTATATCCTAATTTTTTTAATATTTAATGTCGTAATGAGCACAAAATAACTCGTACCCACTACGATATCGATTTCTTAGTGCATTTTTCATGGAAAAAGTTTCGTTACGTGTCTCAACAGCAAAATTTCTGAACCGATCAAATACAGTGCTGGATCTGTGAGGAAGATATTGTACACGCTCGTTTGGTACCAGGACTTCTTGAGTCGGTAAAATTGGCGCTCGCACAGAAGGTTCAGGTTGTGGGGCCGCATTTCTGTCAACTAAATTTCCACCCTCGAACAACAAACTTATCGCAGTCTCCACATTGCCATCAGCTGCAGTTAAATATTGCGCTGCTGTTTCTTCAGATTCACCTGAAATATCACATCTTGTTATTCATTTCCCATCTCGAAACACGCAAAAAATTAAAAAATCAATTATATTCCAAGTTGTTATGTCACAGTTTGGTTTAGTGTTATCAACGAATTCATGAGAAAAATCAAGTACAATCAAATTAAATGAATTTGTTATGGTTTTTGTTGACAAGTTTTTTTCACCATTTCATTCTGCGAAAGTTCAATAACATTCTGATGCCTTTGTACAGATCAAAGAGACAAATTTGTTTGTAAGGTTATATCTTAGGTCTTAGGTTATCTTGTTTCTGCAGGCCAAACGCACTCACCTGTTACTTCAATGAATTGTTCTATTAACTGTCGGTCCATCTTTGTGTTTCGTTCTTCTGAGCAATTGAGATAATTTATTGTAGAGATGAGAGATTTAAATGTACGATAAATGACAAAGCTCGAGCTCACACACAGAGCCCTTTAAAATTTAAAATCATTGACGTCGAGATTGCCGAGGTTTGTGACTTGGAATAGTTTCGATTATCACATCCAGGGGGCAGGCTAAACCTGTATAGTGTGTGTTCATATTCTCATCGCCAAATGGGCCAAATGGCTTCAACCTCTTTTCATTCCTTCATTTATTTTTAATTGATAAAAATTTAAAATTAGAATTATAGAATCTTTTCTTTTTTTCAATTTCAAATTATAATTTTCTTTTCTTTTTTGTAATTAATTTCTCAGTGAAAAAAAAAATGTTTGTAAACGTCCTACTTACTATTAGTCGGTAAGATCGAGATGATAATATAACCTCAAAACTGACCAAGAGTCTCAGCTAGTATTGTATTTAAATTGGAGTAAAACGTATAAAAAAAACTTGATCGGTATTATGTTTTATCATTATATAATGATATGCGATACGGCGGTCTGGACGACTCGTTATGATGGATTTGCAAGGAGGCTTGCGCTGCGAGAGAAAATAATAAGCAGACAGTTGAAGTTCGATGATGGATGAATGCACTCGTGCAGTATGCGTTAAGGTAATATTTTTTGCAAAAGCGCGTGAACTGGCCGGGTTGCAGCAATCCAAAATACAAGTTGCACCGGATATAACATGTGACAAACTCAAGGACCAAATAGTACAAGAATTTAAGCTCGACACCATCCGTAACACTTTAAATACTAGCTATTAACGAACAGTACGTGGATTCGGATACGCTTATTAATTTCACCAGCCAAGACGAAATTGCTGTTATTCCACCGATTAGCGGAGGTATGTTTTTTTTCAGTTTATTTTATTTTTATTTATTTACTTGACATCAAAAGTATATATAATATAATAATAAATATAAAACAAAATGTAAACATTAATGTAAATAAAATGAATAATTAAACAGAACCCTTCAATCACACTGTCGCTTACTTTATATTATTGAATGTAAAAAACTTCATATCAAAACCTCTGTAAGAGTACAAATTAATATCTGTGATATATTATTTTGTGATTTAATATTATTATGTAGACTTATACCAGTTGCACTGCTGCATACTATATAAATAAGTAAACAAATAAATAACTTTTTTTAATATAGGTATAGGTATAAAGATTCTTTACGTTTTCAAAATTTTTTAATTTAGACAAAGAATGATGATGAATTGAAAAATGATGAAATATTTTATCAGGTTGAAAACATGGATTTCATTGAATTGTCGAGTAAAAAATTAGACGTGAACGAAATCATAGAGTTCACCTGTGCAGCCAACTGTGGAGCGATTTCTACATTCATTGGAACTACGAGAGATAACTTTGAAAACAAAAAGGTAATCAGCCTTGAATAGATAGTAGTAATTAGTCTACTAGATTTAAAACGTAATACCCTGCTATTTATTCATTCAATGTTCTAGTTTAATATTAATCATTTTTTTAACGTAGAAAATGGTTTTGAGTTTATTTATGTATTTTTCAGGTAATAAAATTAGAATATGAAGCCTACGAGCCAATGGCACTCAAGGAGATGCACAAACTTTGTTCAAAAATACGCGCACAATGGGACGTCGAAAATATTGCGATTTATCATCGATTAGGACAAGTTCCTGTTAAAGAAGCAAGTGTAGTGATAGCAATTTCGTCTCCACATCGACAAGAAAGTCTTCGTGCAGTAGAATATGCTATCGACACGCTCAAAGCAACAGTTCCTATCTGGAAAAAGGAAATTTATGAAAACGAACCGGCAGTCTGGAAAGAAAACAAGGAATGTCTGTGGAAAGAAGATGGCCAAGTTTGAAAAACGACTGTGATTTGTATGTTTTCTGAATTAATGATGCAAATAATCGTTTTTCATTTGCCAGGCTGTTGTTCGTTGATTTATAAAAGTTGTTCTGAGCTGATGTTGTAGAATTAGATATGTGATTAGTTTTTTGGGTCAAGATGAAATTATTATAATGTCTTAGAGACAGAATTATTGTTAGAATGGGGCTTCTGCAATTGCGCCGATCTGAAAAAGTAGATAAGAATTCTGCGTTTAGAATTAGGCAGTTGCGCCGAAATAATATACCTGCAGCAGTTGCGCCGAATTAAATGAATTTTTTTGATAAAAATGAACCAGTAGTTTTTTTTTTTTTTTCAAAAACGTCGGTCTGTGGCTCTTTTATATTAAGGAGACGTCCCAGTTAAAAATGGGCAAAATCGATGAAAAAATGAAAAATTTTTTTAAAAAATACTACTCAAATTAAATTTTTAAGTAGCCCATTTTAATTCTGTGATGCTAAAGAATAACCATGTATAATTTTATTCCGAATATATCGTTTAGTTTGAGAGTTTTTTCGCTGACAAACAAACAAACTAACATATTTTCATTTTTATCTATTAGTAAGGAGTAAGGATTCATAAGAAAGTTATGAACAATTAGGTGAAGAAATGTCCCGTATTTTACCCTCTATTTTCGTTTTTTTTTTTTCATTTAATTGTTCATAACTTACTTCATAATTCTGTCTATACAATTTCTCTTCATGTCCCGAACATTTGAACAAAATTGAGAATCCATTAAGAATTGCGGTACGCAGCTATTGTCAAACCTATTTTTTGGTAGTTATCAACTAATAACATAAACAATTAATAAATTTTTGGTTTTTTTATACACGGCCTTGATTATATTTATTAAGAGAAACGCGATGCAAAAAGAATTACAAAGATCGGTCCATTATTGCCGATTTTAGCATTTTCACTGGGATGTCTCCTTAATATTACTCTTTTATTATGTATTTTATTTTTATACTCGTGCAATTCTGATGGAATTATTTTCCCATAAAAATAAATTCATTTATCTTTACAAATTATATAAATTTGAAGCTTTTATTATACTTTTCATTAATTTGTTTGTGATAACTAATGAATGTTGAGTAATGAATTATTTATTTATTGGATACTCAAAAAGGAAAAAAACGTTTTATGAACATTGAAAATAGATATAATCTAAAATAAAATAAAATCATATTTGTTTGGTAACTGATTTACTTATTCATTTTATCAATTGTCACTTATCCTGTCTATCCGAATAAAACGAATAACTATTCATAATTTTAAAGAAACGTCATGGTCACTAAAATTAGTTTTATTGTTGTTCCTTCTACAATTTGATTTTGGCTCATAATTTGCGTTTACTTTTATTTTGTTTTGACAGTTTGGCATGTAACCGGTTGATTAGTGAAAGGAAATTATACAACACAGCGATGCCACGAAGATAAGATTAATAAAAAGTGTTTTAAGTGGTTGTTGATCGAGTTACGGCAATGTAAAGTGTACCACTTATTATTACCTTGTAATCAAACGATACTCTTTTTGGTTTCTTAGATACATGTTTATGGTGGGACATGAAATTTCGTGAAATATTCAGATATTTTTGTAACTTTTAATATTAATAATTTTATTATTAGGAAAAATCAACCCTATGAAAGAATTGACGAAAAATCTTGAAATACTTTTGTTGCAATGATTTTTTTTGGCACCAAAGATAAATTCAAACTGGCGCAAACAATATATCGGTGATAAGGGGTACTGGGTGCAAATGCGCGGTGTTTATGTTTTGGGGTCTAATCGTGCTCAGTTCAAAAATTCCAACGCTCATCCGATAGTTTTTTCGCACCTGAGCAAGGTGCTGATTTTCAAACCAACCGAGATGAACAATTTTGTCATGTATTCGAAAACATGATTATTATGACTTGATCAACGAATCTGGAATTTTTGATCAAGTACGGAAAAACAATCATTGGAGACGGAAATTTCACACGAGTCCTCGTTTCTTCGAGCAGTTGTATACAGTACACGTTTATTACAACCACACATACTATCCTGTCGCGTACTGTTTTTTAAAAGACAAACTTACTGATTATATAAAAATCTTTGTAATGCCGTTTTATTATTTGAAATATTAAAAATGTAAATAAAAATATGGATATGAATGAAATAATTATTATTTATTTATTATTATTATATGTATACATACAATGATTTGGAGATTACTCCGTATACATCGAGAGTTTGTGTAAATTAACAATTCCTCAATCACATACAATCCATAACATAAATTCATACATACATTCTCAAAAATGATTATTCATCCATCAGTTGTTTGATTTTCACAAATTCAAGAAAAAAATAATATAAATAATTCATCTTTGAATATGTCACATTTGAGAACAAAGCGGGCAACGTTTGATTATGTTGAACATAATTAAATATTAAGTATTTTTGACGAGGTGATGAAAAAATTAGACAGTTAAATAATATGTGAAATAAGGTAAACGATTCGTTGGTGTTTACAAAAGATACATGAAATATCGCTGTCTAATACTATTTTTTCAGACTCAAAAAACAATTTGACTGTAGTATCACTATTTGAACGAAGTTATGCTACTAATTGTGTTGTATTGATATTCGTTACAAAGTCAAGTAAAAAGGTTTCGTTTCAGATTTTACAATTTTCTTTGTTCCGTAGGTTGTTTGCATTTATTAAGTGCAACATTTCTCTAATTTGCGTAGCCCAATTGTTCGGTATCACATTATCTTCTAGGTGGGGTTTCAACGCTTCGTAACATTTACGCGGTAGACGCTTGGGTTTCATATCCAATATTTTGCACCACCATTCGTACATGTTCTTCATAATGTATAGTATTTTATAGGAAGGCGTTTAGTTTCTCTGCACAAAATATAGTTAGGGGTTGTTATAGATAGGTGTAGAAAGCGTTGGAAAAACTTTGATTGGACTGCTTCTAATATATCTGCATATGGATGGGCCCAGATCTCACTTGCATATAAAAAAACGAAATGAATGAAATATCTTTTAGCGCAAATGATATATATTTGTTTGGCGCAATATTATCTTTTTTTGATGCAAGTGATGAGTTTAAATCGGCGCAAATGATATGAAATTAATGAATTTTGACGCAAATGATACTCACCGAATGATATACAGCCATTGAAGTCCCATCTATCTTTTAAAAGAAATTCACACTGAGTTGTTTAAAAATGCTAAAAAAATTGGTTATTTTTAAAATCATCACTGAGAGAAAAATATTCAACTTTTTGTTAGAATTGTGTACAAAATGTACTATTTGAGATTGTAAATTGGAGACATCGCAGACGAATTTAAGAATGTACTATCATCTCTTGAAAAGTAACATTTTTGCTTGCATTTATTACGATTAATAAATTTTATCATCAAACTTTCGATTTTTGCTATCACAGATTGTAATTTTTATGACACGGCTTATGAATTTCAAGAATGTTTGAATTTCAAATTTATACAATCGTAGATAGTAATTTTTCAAATTCAGTATGTACAATGTGCAAAATATATTTTCAATTTTTTTCGAAAGGGAATTCTTATCAATGCAATTATCTTATAACAAGATATTATATTATTTATTTATTTTATTTTCACGTTAATTTAATTTGTATATTGCTGTTCGACTCATATAAACGACGATATTGTGCACTAATATACTGAGTTATCGCTTTTTCCTTATTATAAACGCTTTTAAGAATATCGCTCGAAAAATCGCAACGCAGGGACTCGAACTCGCCACCTCACGCTCGCTACAGAAAACGCAAACACCTCACACACTACACTACCGCAACGCTTACAGACGTCTACATTTATTTCATATTAAAGTTCTCGCTATTTTTCAAAAATGATTTTTCATATTCGTATTTTTTAATTACGAGATTTAAAGTCGCTATTTTTTTATGATAAAATATCATCGATAACTTTGACAATTTCTTCATTTTTAATGATCTAATATACTAAAATGAAGATAATAAATATTTGTAATATATAGTTTCAATATAGACACGAATTATCAATGATTAAATTGTGTTAATCAAGATTAATAATCATTAATTGTTATTATTAATATTGTTATTAAAGGACGCATATATGATCTACTAAACTTATATTTATATTTAGCTTATACGTATATAACTTATATGTATATCTAGGTCAAACAGATAAACATATTTTAATGTCTAAGTAATTTTTTTTACATGTAAGATTCTTTTCGTTTTCATCATTTTTGTATAACATGTCATTCATTTTTATATATTAGTAAAAATTTTTCTTATTTTTTTGTAGTAATAAGTTTAAACAATCATTTTATGAAATTCATACTTTATTAAACCCATACTTTCAGGATGTACATATTTCCATCACTCAACCTATTACTATGTGTAATAATGTTAAACACGAAAATAATAGCTAAAAAATGCGGTGCCGATGGTTTGTTATTGTTTACCTCCAGCGCCATGATGCTGCGTATCGCAACGTGTATTTCAAAAAGTACTATCTCAGCTTGGAAAATCTTAAATCTGAGCATTGAAAGTAATTAGATCGACTTAGATTACGAAAATTACAATCATGATGATTGTAAAAATTGTAACTTTCGTTTCATAAATTTTAAATTGAATTACGATTTTTAATATGGATATTTATTTTTTTATTTTTCTTGTCACTTATTAATAAATGGAATATTTACAATCAGTGTTTGCAATATTATAAAACAAAATTTTACATTTCTCCATACAAAACAATACATTTTAATTTTTGTATAAAAAGAATTATTATTTTTCCGCGATGTCTCCAAATTACTATGAAAGATTATAATTTTTCAACGTTCATTTCTCTCAGTGTTCGAAAACATTAACAAGCGTTTTAAAAATCGCGTTTCATATCCAGTTGCCGTTTCAAACTATTCACAGACTTTGCTCAGCAAACGTTTTAACAATACAAAAGCGTTTTATTTTAAAACATCTTTAACGTTTCGAAAAAAACGTTTCAAAAAATAAAACACGTTTTAACGTTTACATGAGTTTCGGATTGATTTGCTTCATATTTTAAAACAAAAGTCCGTTTCATATTAAAACAGTAATGTCGTAATTTAAAACGTCAATGTTTAAAAACTTATAGATAAACACTCAGTGTTTTATTTTAAAACATTTTTAAAACACTCGGAAAACATTAGTTTTTGCAGTGAACCATAGGGACAATATAATATACGTGTAAATATTATATTTCAGTTTTATATTTTTTATATAAATATAATTCATTTTTTCGATAACATTTATGTTTATTTCATATTTTATTTGTATAATTTATTGCCGCTTTATAAAAAATTTATAAATGACTTCAATCTAGAATATATTTTAAATATGAAAAATATATTTTAAAATATATTTTTGACCGTATATTGTATGTGTTTTTTTTAATTTGATTAAGAAAACCACACGGACAAACATATATATCAAAATATAGTTATATAAATAAAAGTTGAGTTAAGTTAAGTTAAGTTATATAAATAAAATATAAAATAATTAAAAAAAATAATAAAAAATGATAAAATACAATTTATCAAAAAATATATTATATTAAATGATAAATATAAAATTAAAATATATTGGCCCTGTGGAAATGACACAATATCAATATTTAAACATTAATTTCAACCTTCGGATCTTTGAATTGAAAATTATAAGCTTTATTTAGAGTTATACTCATTGATTATAATGTGCAATTACATTCAGGCCGACTCTCTGGAATATTACTCAACTCGAACATAACGCAATAATACACTCAACTTGAACGTCTGATATAATGATCGAGTTGAGTGTCGATGGTCGAAAATATGTTACTGAGAATCGAACCCTCGTCTCTGAAATTAATAGTTTGTATCCTGATTCCTTGAGCTATAGTTTTCATGTTAAAAATTAAATGAAAATAAATTGATAAATCTACGTCGAAAATTTCTTATCTTAAATAAAAAAAATATCTTTTTATAGATAGTGAAAAGAACAGGTAATGAAATTTTAATTTTAATATATGCTGCAAGGAAAAAATTATGTAAAAAACAGGAAGTAATGGCCTATGAAAATATCGATTGAAAAATGCAAGCAAATTTGACGAATCAGAGTCGGTGAGAATCATCAGGTTAAAAGCAGTGGTGGGATTATGATAATGATAGAAAAGGTCGCTTAAGTAGTCGCTGTTTTTATGTGGCGCAACAGAAGGACTTGATCCCTCACAAGCGTAATAGATTAACACGTGACAAAAAAATGTACGCAAAAGCAGAGCGAAAAGTACATTGCAACGAAGCCGGGGACTTTTCGCCGCCGCGCTATAATAATACAAGTGAAGACAAATGGCTGCCATTAACGTGGACGGCTTGTTGAAGTTGCCTCCGATATTTTTGGAAATGCGCTGCAAAAAATGCGTCTCTCCGGCGCCCGTTTTAATGACCCACTAATTCGATATTATCGGAGCGAACCTGTTTTCGATGGAGCTGGACGGGTATTAACGCTTGCAGTTTCTTTTTAAATACACTCGACTTTCGCTCCACGCTGCAACATGCTTGATTCGGGCAACAAAAAGCCGCTTGCTTTGTGCGCAGTTTAGTTTGATGCTCTTTTTTTTTGCACATTTTAAACGTATTTCAATTTTTCACCAACAAATAACTGATGAACTGTACTACAATTTTTTAACGTATATTGAATAAATTAAGAAATTATTATTGCTCGGACTACATCGGCGACGTAATTATTACATTTATTTTTGAAATTACTTTTCTGAAATATTGATTCACAAAAATTCATCCGGTGATGTATTGTCGAAGCATTTTGCTTTTGCCCGAAGCAAGTGATGCCGCTTTCAAATTTGTACAGGAAGTGTGAGTTGAGTGTATATATCTTTGGATTCTGGTGCAATTACCACCGAAATGGTTTATATATTTTTTTGAATTATAGCTTATCAAATATTCCAGTGTTTCTTTTTGGTATTAATATTTTTTCACTTTATCATGAATACCTTTAATCATGAAAAATATATAGTCACTAAAAATACATATTTTATTACAAAAATTACTATTATCATATTTATTAATTATTATTATAAATATATTTTATTTTATATTTTTAAATTTATATAATTAATCTATAAAAAATATATGATAAATATTAATCATATTTTCACTCATATTTTTGATATATTTTATAGATAAAATATATATAACAAATTTATTTTATTTATATTTTCAAATTATATTTTCGTCCGTGAGGGTATATAAACTAAATATTTCAATTTATAAAAAAATAATAATGTCTCTATAATAATATATAATTAAAATATTAAATTTGATATGACACAAAAATATAAAATGCCATTTACTACACTTGATGATTATAGTAGAAACCACATGAAAAAGTGAAATTTCATCTTTCTGTTTCGCAAAATTACAAGGACATATATTTATACACGTATATTAAAAAGCAACTAATAAAAAAAATTGTACAAGCGAATTAACATTTCATTCGGTGAAAATCCGACGATTTTCTTTTGTCTGCAGACCAAAATGAATACGAGGGGGATACAAAATGTTCTCGCGAATGATATAATTATACGTGCAAAATATATTACGTAATGATATTGATTTCCTTGGCTATCGAATGCAAATACAGCAGCGTTCATAATCTTTGTGTATTATTCAGCAGAATTAACTCAATTACAATAAACGATCATGTGACAACTGTGAGTGGCGGATCGATAAAGGACACATAATGCACACACAAACAGGTGCAAAAGGTAGCGTCGCGAAGCTCCTGGCATAAGCATAATTTCGCCGGGCTGAAATCGCAAATAAAATAAAAGCTCGTGCCACATGTAAATAACGCACAGAGCTCGGCTGAAGGCCTTCCGTTGAAACAAAACTGATGGAAATGTGTGCGGCTTTTTTTTTCCATTCCCCCCAACGAATGTTTGTAATTTTTGTTTGTGTTTGACTGTAAAAGGTTCCACTTGGATGATCAAAATTGAGCGGATGAACTTTCGTCGGTAGGCTTATCACTATATTGGCTCAATAATTGGTACATTCGAGCGCACTTGATATTCTGACACAAACGTACGTGTATATGTTAGCAGATGCGCATAATTTAATTATCGCACTAATCCAATACTCGATTCTGATAAGTGTTATCTTACGAGTTGTTTTGCACACAGACGCAAACGTCACGCATCAGAGTTTCTCTCGCGTGTGCGTGTACGCGCCGACGCACTCGGGAACAATGTTAAATTGTTACTTTGCTTTATGAAAACTCTGCTGTCCGAATTCACGGTTTCGATATTTGCGTACTAACGAGTTTCAATAATCCAATCTAAACTTAAAAGTGGAAAAAAAATCAAGGATCCAATTTTGAAACTAAAAATGCTCCATCGAAAAAAATATGTTGAAAAAATATAACACTTAAAAGGTTCAAAAGTTGAAATAACTGTGGAAATTTTTGTGTATTGATAATATTCGTTTGACAAATTTAATGATAACTTTTGAAATTGTCAGGAAAAGTAGATCGAGAGGGACGACTATGGCCGAAAAGGCTCGTCCTCTCAAAGTTCAAAAGTATTTTCGACTAATTAAATGATTGAGTTTATGCGAACTGGCGGATTGTCCAAAAGGACTTGTTTTATTTGGCGAACAATCAAATGTCAAGACATTCAATTAGTTCCAATGTGTGGCTATTAAGGTAATTTGCGTTCCTCGACCGGGACCCGGACGAAGGAAATTAAATAAGACTGCAATACAGCCACGATCCTTTTGTTTTTTCATCAAAAAATGCACAAAAGATTATCTCTCGGACCGGTTTTGATAACTAATAATTAAAATTTGTCCGACAAGCTTTTGTCTGTTTGGTACAATTGTACAAACCACACTCTTTTCGAAGAGAGAAAAAAAAGTTGAATTCCAGCATGGCAATTTTAATCTAGTCGGAAAAATTATTTACATTCGGGAGATGCAATTTCGGATTTCAGAATTTCAAATCGATGTCTTATGAAATTTTGACGGATGTATTTTCAGTGCGGAAGTCATCGTGATGTATGACAAAAAATGATAATAAAAAAAAAAACAACATTTTCAAGGATCAAAAATGTTTTATTTACCGGGATTTGCAATGCGGAATTTATTGACATGGAAAGATGAAAAATAAGAAGCCGTTTAAGAATTGCGGCGGTGGTGTTGATAAAAGCTCGCACAGTTTTGTATTCGATGATGCGTCAGGAAAGTGAGCCGGGATGCGATGTTTGTTCGAATTCGCACGAAAATTTGTGAAAAACGTGTGTGTGTGTGTGTGTGTGTGTGTGTGTGTGTGTGTGTGCGCGCGCGAGGCGAC